>CAUYQV010155779.1:0-21407 GCA_963574575.1 Galagoides demidoff | reverse complement strand
AGACTTGATTAATTACTGTTGTATAACCATAACCATTGTGATATAAAATGTATCCATTGTCAACTGAAACTGTATTAATTATCGTTCCATTGCTGTATCTATGACTACCTAAGTTGTAACCCCCCTTAACCAGCCACCTTTCGCTTCTGTAATATGCTTACACAAAGCCTATAAAAGGCAACTCACACTCACACTTGGGCTGCTGACTGTCTCTCGGAGCAGCAGCCCCTACAGCAGGTAAAATAAATTACCAATAATTAACCTAAGTGGGGGTCCGAGTCTATTTTTCCAGGTCCCCTAAGTTATTTCAAAACCTAATGATTAAATGCAGTTTGGCATGGTAAGTAATTAGCAAGGATTTCAGATCGATTATGTTCTGAAATCTGTGTGAAAAAACACAGACACACACACACACAATTCCTTAGAATTCTTTTCCTTTTCTCCAGGGAACTTCAGGTTTTGCCTGGGAAGATGGTTTAGAATGCAGTCCAAATGCCACCCACTTAAACTTTTTAAAATTGTTCCGTGGGAGGGATGAGGCAATTAACAGGTTGCTCCCATAAAACAGGCACCTTTTTTTTCCCTTCTCACAACCCAAAGATGTAAGCCTTATTGCTTTTGACAGATGAAGAATCTGAGGTTTGAGGAGGTTTGGTGATCACCCAAGGAGGGACACAGGGAGTTGGCAAAGCCAAGACAAGAACCCTTGCCTTCCAGTGCCGGACATCGCCTCCCTCTCGAGTTCAGCTGCATTAGCGTGTACCTCAAATAGAGGCAGGACGGTAAATATCTGTGGAATGAACGAATCATAACAACTGAACATTGCAGAAAACGCAAGAAGGCTGCATGATGGTCCACACCGATTTTCATTCGCAGAGCAATCATTTCATCTTTCTAATGGTGAAAGGGAGGATTCGAGATGTTAGGGCCCCACAGCTAGAGACAAAGCTAGAAATAATTTCTTCAGGTGACAATTACTGAATGCTTGCAAACGGGAGAGTGCTGAACTCCGGGAAGACAATGTCTTCCCAATTCCCTGTCCAGAGTGCTGAAAAGGCACTGCAGGATGCTCAAGTGATGACAAAAGTTCCCCCAGAGGCCAGGGTATGAAAGGATAGCCAGGAGAGCTTGTTCTGGGGGCCCTGGGTGGGATACGAGGAGACAAGGGAAGAGGGAGGACCAACCTTGCCCGCGGGGCGTTTCTCCGCCGAGCCACGCGGGGGTGCTGTTTGGCTTCTCGCGTGCGCGTCGCTCACCTCTTCCCGGCGGAAATGCCCGGCCGATGACGGAAGCCCCGAGAGAGGGGAGAGAAAGGGCCGGAGAGAAGGAGGGCGAGAGCCGACCGAGGCCAGCGGCGGGAGGCGGCGGGTAGTCGGCGTGTGGCGGGAACTGCGCCGAGAACCGGCGCCCCGCTCGTCTTCCGCTCCCCGCGCCCTTCACCGACTCGCGGGACGCGCGGCCGGGCGGGGTCTCCTCCAGGCCGCGCGCTCGGAGCCGCCCGCTGGGCTTGGGCGGGGCGCGGGGTAGCGACCGCGGTCCCCGGCTCCCTCCTCTCCCGCTGGGAGCGGGCGGCGGCGGGAGAGGGGAGCCGCGTCCGGGGCGAGGGCGGGTGGGGGCGGGGAGGGGGGAGGGAGGCGGCGGGAAGGGGACCGGGCCGCCATGGACGACAAGGCGTTCACCAAGGAGCTGGACCAGTGGGTCGAGCAGCTGAACGAGTGTAAACAGCTTAACGAAAGCCAAGTGCGGACGCTGTGCGAAAAGGTAAGAGCGAAGAGAGGACCGGCGCGGGGCGTTGGGAGGGCCGGGGGCGGGCCGCGGCCTCCCCTCCGCTCCCGGGTCCGCTCCGCTCCGCCCGCTGCCCGGCGCAGCCCGTCGGGGGCCTGCGGGGCTGGGCCCGACGTCCCCGGGTGCGGGACCGAGCCATTCCAGGACGCAGGGCGTTGAGCTGCCCCGGGGCCTCCGCCCCAGACCCCCCGCATGCCCCAGGCTGGACGCTCCGACGACCGGTTCAGAGGGTCGGCTGTAGCTGGGAGAAGTAACGTGGCCCCGAAGCCCACGCCCGAAGTTTGATCAGGGTCGCCAGCGCTTTCCGGGGAGTTGGGTCACTCTGGCTTTGCATGTGTGGACTAGTCGCAGCGGCGCTTTAGAATGCCCGAAAATCAGCGTAATGCAGACTCTAGTGCTCCGAAAATTAACGCGGATGACGTAAATATTAATGAATTTGTTAATAAACATAGAATTTTTCTCAGGTGAATGGGAAAAGCACTGGCTCGGCGTGCATCAGGCATTTGTTTGTAGTGAGGTGGGCGTAATGGCAGACTGTGATTTTTAAAATAGAGGTTGACTTTGGTGGAAACAGATGGTGACCATTCTGAGTGGGTCTTGGAAGTAAGGTGTTAATTTTCAGAAACAAAAAAGCAAGTCCGAAGTTTGGGAACACTGCCTTCTTGAAATGATAAATGGGGTATGGTATGGGTTCTCCTGCAGGATGGCACTTTTCAGAAAGTTATTTTTGAGTTTACCTAAGTTATCTTCCAAAGGGTAATAAAACGTGCAGGTGACTAATTGTATGAGTCATTTTTTAATTGTGTGGTCGGAGCTTTCTGAATTCTGTAGCCGTTTTCTTAACCACTGGGATTATTTCACCCTCTCCATTTTTATTAGAGTTCTTCGCTCATCTTTTATAATGTAGCCTAAATAATTTTTATGTATGTTTATGTTGAAAATACATTGGAAGTCCATGAAGGAGGACTGAGGTGATTTTAAGTCATAATTTGTAAAATTTGGTCAGAATGTTTTGGAAGTCACAGTATCCCAGATGTACACTAAAGAAGGAAAGATCTTGTTGGTCTTATTACTGGGGCACTCTTAAAATGTGGAACTTAGTTAAAATAGTATTTTTAACAAGTGTGATGTTGCCCAAGGCCTTTATATGTTAAATACACATATCTTGTTTGTTAACACAGGAGGATTTCTGTAAATAGAACTGCCAAACAAGTGGCGTTTTTTCTCTTTCAGAAACTGTTTACATATAGCTTCAGTCGACATCCACTTTTCTTGGGGTAACTTATAATTTCATGAGTCTTAACACCGTTAATATCTCTCCAGCTCTAGCTTCAAGTAAAATGTGCGGTTTTGAAATTAGCTCAGTCGGTTAACCTTATCTTGAGCATTAGACGTGAAGTTTCAGAAAAAGTGGTAGTTGAATTAGTTTTTTCTTTTCACTTTCTACTGATTTTAATAGGCATTCCTGGAGAAGAATAACAGTATTCCTTCTTTTTATATCACTACTGTCCTTTGAAATAATTACATCTGAGTCTTATCAATCACTGGGGGAAGCTTTTTCTGTATTCATCAAGAGAGATTATTTTTACTTCAGCTCCTAAATCAATTGGACTAACAATTCCTAGGACTTTATAGGTATAAGTTTATATTTTGCACTTATTTCTTACCCATGGTTTCTTTCTATCTACAAAACATGGATTTGGAAGTGAAATTCGTTTATCTTTGTCCACTACCCCCTTTGATGGAATTACCAGAGGGATGGAGAAGTGCCATAGTATTCCTTTCTATTCTTTGGAGCCATGCTTAGTTTTGCAGCCCTCTTCCCTCAGTTTGGCACACCTTAGTGACACCCACATGAGTGTGTGTGTACTGTATGTTTTCATTCTACAACCTTAGTCCTTGGTTGCATTGTACATCCCATCCCTACCCTCTTTTCTAACAAGTGTAGGGTTCAGCCTGTGTGAATGAAAATCTTGCTCTACAGCATGCTAGCACCTCTGACTCTTTTTATCTGTGAGAAAGGGATAACACTTAACCATCTCCTCAGTTGGTTATGAGTATTACCAAATTTACCTATGCAAACTTATGACAGGACATAAGCGCTCAGTGAATATTAAATGAAGAAAGGCTAGGTGGGTGTGGTGTCTCACGCCTGTAATCCTAGCTTTCTGGGACACCCAGGTGGCCAAGGTAGGGGAATTGTTTGAGCTCAGGAGTTTGAGACCAGCCTGAGCAAGAGTGAGATCCCATCTCTACCAAAAATTGAAAAATTAGCAGGCACCTGTATAGTCCCAGCTACTCAGGGGGATGAGGCAGGAGGATCTAATTAAGCCCAGGAGTTTGAGATTGGAATGAGTTGTGATGACACCACTGTACTCTAGCCTGAGAGACAGGGCAAGATCCTGTTTCAGGGAAAAAAAAAAATGCTAAAAAAATTTTTTTTTTTTTTTTTTTTTTTGGAGACAGATTATTAAGCTGTCACCCTCGGTAGAGTACTGTGGTGTCATAGCTCGCAGGAACCTCAAACTCCTGGGTTAAGTGATTCTCTTGCCTCAGCCTCCCAAGCAGCTGGGACAGCAGGCACCGCCTACAATGCGTGGCTATTTTTTGTTACAGTTGTCTTGTTGTTTAGCTGGCCTGGGCCAGGTTTGAACCCGCCAGGCTTGGTGTATGTGGCTGGCCTGGTAACCACTGTGCTACAGGCACCCAGCCAGAAAAGGTTAAAATTTTTATCTGGTTTTAAATGTTAACCTATTCTCTTCTCTTTTGGAAAGAAATTCAAAATAAATAAATGTGTTTACATGATTTTTATGTATAGTGGCTATAGAACCCTGAAAAATAGCAGATTTTGTTTACTGAAGCACAAAGCCAAACCTAACTACATAAATCATCTTTTTAAAAAACTTCTCATGACTAGATTTTTTTGGGGGGGTTGTTTGTTTTTAGGGCAGAGTCTCACTCTATTTCCCAGAGTGCTGTAACATCAGCCTAGCTCCCAGCAACCTTTAACTCCTTGACTCAAGCGATCCCCCTGCCTCAGCCTCCCAGAGTGCTAGGATTATAGGCGTCAGCCACCACACTAGGCTGGCCTTGTCTAATTTTTGTAATAACATGATTTTTTGGGTTCTGGCTTGGTGCTCGTAGCTCGGTGGTTACAGCGCCAGCTACATACACCAGGCTGGCAGGTTCAAGCCCGGCCCGGGCCTGCTAAACAATAATGACAACTACAATTTAAAAAAAAAAAAAAATGGCCGGGATTTGTGGCAGGCGCCTTTAGTCCCAGCTACTAACATGATTTTGGGGATTCTAATGGAAATGCCACTCTAAAGAAAGTTACGTTATATGGATGTGGTTTTTCCCCTTAAAATTATATATCTATTTTAATTCTGATTGCCTAAAAACTGAAGAAGTCAGCTGAAATCAAGACCACCGTAATATTAGTAAAGGCCTAAAATCTATCCTAGTACCAGTGGGTAAATGACTACAAAAAATAAAAATATAAATGATATGGTAATGTCTGGCTTTTGAGGTTAATTTCTGCCTAGAGAAAATTTGTGTGAATAAAATTTTAAGGCATGTATTCTGAGAAGATCAGCTTTAAACAGTAAATTAGCAATCTACTTTTTGAAGCTAATTGTAAATTTGACTCTGTGTGTGCGGAGAAATTGCTTTTGTGATTGTTCCCTGCATTAGCAGTGTGCACAGTTATTTTAAGATAGTGTGCCTATCCTAGAATGGAAGGGGCTTAATGGGGGTGGGGAGGGTAACGTGCCTAGAGAGCTAGTCTGGGGCTGCTCAGGACACTGTGTGACTAGAATTAAATTTAACTCGCGTCTCAGAAAATAAAAATGTTAAGCTCTTTGACCTAATTTTGTTTTGTAACTGAAGAACCTTGGTGAGGATACTTTAGGTGGAGACAGAAATTTAGGCAGTTGGTACGCTGGCAGATCTTTGTTATGATGATTCTAAAGTGCCTGTGGAGAAAAATTTTGAGGCTTGTGTAGGAATACAGATATTTACATTTTATATGGAACTGATGGAAGTGTTTCTGGGTCCTGGTGTTAGCCTTGAAAGAAGCAGAGATGTCTCTAGGATAATGCTTACTCATTCTTTTTTTTTTTTTTTGCCATTTTTGGCCAGGGCTGGATTTGAACCCACCACCTCTGGCATATGGGACCAGCTCCCTGCTTACTCATTCTTGATGCTTAAATTCCTGAATGCCCAAAACCATCTTAATGAAGATTAAATCACGGTAAAAATGCATGAATTTAATGAGTTGAGAAAAGTCTTTTAGATTACTCTCTGTGATAGGTTGCAGCTTTAAAAAAAAAAAAAAAAGTGGTTTTTAACAGCCCAAAAGCCTAACTGGTGCTTTCAGTTTCCCTTGAGCAAGGATTAGTGGGCAGCCTTGGTGGTCCGTTGATAACGTCTGATATTCAGTGATGTAGAAAATAGCTCTTTTCTTTCTTCCTATAACAAAGAATGACATGATTACAGTGGAATATGAGGTTAAGACCCAGTTTTACTGACTGAACAAATACTGCAGTTGTTTTCTATGCTGGCCAAGCCAGCTGCTTTTAAAGACAGGTAAAAGAACTAAACCAAGCTATAGACTGGCACAGACTATTGCCATTGACTACAAAGTAGACTTTGTTAAATCACCATTTCTCAGTTTTATATATGATGTGTAAAATAGTATGCCTAGGTTGATAAAATGAAGATAAATCACATTGAATAGTTCCATTTGCAGTATATGCCTTATATTAATGATCTTGGAGAAATTTTTCCTTCATGGTCTTTTCTTCAGAACAAGTGCTATGAAGGACTTGGTGAATGAAGTCCTTTGGTGAAAGGAAACCAAAATGCCCAAAATTGACAATGGAATTAATGCCTGATTAATTTCTCTAAATTCCTAGTATTTTATGAGTTTAGTTTTTTCTCAGAAAAATGGTATTAAAATCACAGACATGGCTCGGCGCCTGTGGCTCAGTCGGCTAAGGTGCCAGCCACGTACACCTAAGGTGGCGGGTTCGAATCCCCAGCCCAGCCCGCCAAACAACAATGATGGCTGCAACCAAAAAATGGCTGGGCGTTGTGGTGGGCACCTGTGGTCCCAGCAACTTAGGAGGCTGAGGCAGGAGACTTGCTTGAGCCCAAGAGTTGGAGGTTGCTATGAGCTGTGATGCCATGGCACTCTACCCAGGGGGATAGCTTGAGGCTCCGTCTCAAAAAAAAAAAAAAATCACAGACATAATCTAATATGTATGAGATATCAGTCTACATAGGTTTTTGGGGTTTTTTGGCGGTTTTTGGCCGGGGCTAGGTTTGAACCTGCCTCCTCTGATATATGGATATGGGACTGGCGCCCTACTCCTTTGAGCCATAGGTACCGCCTAAATAGGAATTTTTAATTGTTTTTAATTGATTTTCTTCTAAGCTGTTCAAGTAAATACAGTGAAATGTAAAGCCTAATCTAAGTTGTTTAAAGTAACTTGCATGAAGACATCTTTTTTTCCCTCTATGCTGTCTCTTTATTAATTACCAAACGTTATCTAATATTAACTATATGTTATCTTTCAAGTCTAAATTTTTCTTTCTTTTTTTTTTGAGACAGAGTCTCACTTTGTTGCCCCTGGTAGATGGCTGTGGTGTCATAGCTCACAGCAACCTCAAACTCTTAGGCTCAAGTGATCCTCTTGTCTCAGATTCTCAAGTAGTGGGACTATAGGTGCCTGCCACAACGCCCTGCTAGTTTTTAGAGGGGGGGGTCAGGGGGTTCTCACTCTTGCTCAGGCTGGTCTCTAACTCCTGAGCCAAGCTCTCCACCTGCCTCAAGAATGCTGGAATTACAAGTGTAATTTTTTTTTTTTTTTTAAAGAGGCAGAGTCTCATTCTGTTGCCCAGGCTAGAGTGTCATGGCATCAGCCTAGCTCATAGCAACCTCACACTCTTGGGCTCAGGCCTCCAGAGTAGGTGAGAATAGGTGGAACTACAGGTACCAGCCACAACACACTGCTAGTTTTTTCTGTTTTTAGTAAAGACAGGGTCTCGCTTTTGCCTAAGCTGTTCTCCAACTACTAAGCTTAGGCAGCCCACCCACCTTGACCTCTCAGAGTGCTAGGATTACAGGCCTGAGCCACCACGCCCACCCTGCCTAAATTTCTTTAGTAAGCCTGTTAACCCTCAGAAGGAGGTTTGTACATTACTGATTCCTTTTCCTTTCTAGGGAAAAGGAGAGCTGAAGCTTACACTTGGTTTGCTGATATAGCCTTTGTAATTTAGGACCTTCTTTTATTCATTAGAAACTATTCTTTGAAATATTTTTGTGATCAAAAGAATTAAGAAACAATCTTGAGGTACAACCTGAGATTATTGGCGTGCACTGTGAAGTATTACAATAGAAATGAACAAAATTCCAGTGAAAATCTAGTAAATGGGTATTTTATACAAAGATAATTATTTTAAGAATGGGTAAGAAGGTAAAAAAAAAAAATTTTTTTTTTCTGAGACAGTCTCATTTTGTCATCCTCAGAGTGCTGTGGAGTCATAGGTCACAGCAACCTCTAAATCTTGGGCTCAAGTGATTCTCTTGCCTCAGCCTCTGGGGTAGCTGGGACTACAGGTGCCCACCACAACACCCCAATTGTTTTTTTTTTGAGACAGAGCCTCAAGCTGTCACCCTGGGTAGAGTGCTGTAGCATCACAGCTCACAGCAACCTCCAACTCTTGGGCTTAAGCTATTCTCTTGCCTCAGCCTCCCAAGTAGCTGGGACTACAGGTGCCCACCACAATGCTGGCTATTTTTTGACTGTAGTTGTCATTGCTGTTTGCTGTTTGATTCGAACCCCCCAGCTCTGGTATATGTGGCTGGCCCCTTAACCCCTTGAGCTACAGGTGCCAAGCCAGTCTTACTATGTCACCCTTGGCAGAGTGCCAATGCCCAGCTATTTTTTTAGAAATGGGGTCTCAAACTGGTAAGCTCAGGTGATCCACTCACCTCAGCCTCCCAAAGTGCTGGGATTACAGATGTGAGCCATCACATCCAGCTGGGAAGGTAAAATTAAGTGTCCTTGCCTATTCATTCTTAGAAAAAACTCCATTTGAACTGACTGGTTTTTGTTTGTTTGTTTGTTTTCGCAGTTTTTGGCTGGGACTGGGTTTGAACTCGCCACCTCCGGTATATGGGGCTGGTGCCCTACTCCTTTAAGCCACAGGCGCTGCCCTGAACTGACTTTTTAAGTACAGAATTGGGTTTTTCAGTCTCAAGCTGTCACTCTGGGTAGAGTGCTGTGACATCATAGCTCACAGCAACCTCCAATTCTTTGGCTCAAGAGATCCTCTTGCGGCTCGGCGCTTGTGGCTCAAGTGGATAAGGCACCAGCCACATACACCAAAGGTGGAGGGTTCGAATCCAGCCTGGGCCCAACAAACAACAATGACGCTGCAGCCAAAAAAAAGTCAGGCGTTGTGGTGGGCACCTGTAGTCCCAGCTACTTGGGAGGTGGAGGCAGGAGACTCGCTTGAGCCCAGGAGTTGGAGGTGGCTGTGAGCTGTGATGCCACAGCCTCTACCCAGGGGGACAGCTTGAGGCTCTGTCTCAAAAAAAAAAAAAAAAAGAGAGAGAGAGATCCTCTTGCTTCAGGTTTTCTGTTTTTAGTGGAGACAAGGTCTTGCTTTTGCTCAGGCAGGTTTCAAATTCATGAGCCCAAGTGATCAGCCCACCTTGACCTCCCAGAGTGCTAGGATTATAGGCCTGAGCCACCGGGCCTGGCCCTTGTCTTGTTTTAAATAGCAAAAAAGGCACTTGTTCCTGTGGAAAATGAGGAAGAAGAGAGAGGAGTGGTTGGAGAAATGCTGCTGGTGTGTAGTAACAGTATACTAGTCCAAAAAATTTTAGTTGTGCTCTTATGTGCCAGCCTCTGTTCAAGGTGCTGGATGTTCAGCTGGGAAGAGAAGAGGGGACGTGATAAGCAGATGTAACAGAGTGCTGGGCAGTGAGCAATTCTTTCGGGGAAGAAAAAGCAGAGGACAAAGGAGGGGGAGGGGTTTAAGTTCAAGAGGCTCTTTTAATTGGATGGTTGGAGAAAACATTCCAAATTCTTCATAATGTGACTTTATTTTTGTAATCAAAGAATTTTGCAAGAGTTAGAGTTAGTTCCCAGCACTATCCTCATCTCTGTCATAAACTTCAAAAGGTTAGTCACCTGTGAATTAGAGGGTACACTCCTGAAAGCTGTCCTCACTTCTGACACTAATTGTAAGGTCAGTGTGTTCCCTAAACCACTCTTAGGTTTAAGAGTTCACAGGAAGGACTCAAAGAAGTCACTAAAAGCTGTCAGACTCAACAATTATGGTTTATTACAGGGAAAGAATATAATTGAATAGACGCATAGGGCAGAGTCCAAGAGGTGCTGAACAATAGGTGAACCAATACTGGGTCATACCCAGCATAAATCACATTAACTGTCCACAGGTCAAAGGCCCGGGGCAAACACACTCTTTATCAGGCATGGCATTCCTAGGACAAATGCCAGCCCTCTCTGTGGGTGAGGTTAATTCTAAGGGACAACAACTTTAATAAAAATACATAGCAAACAATACCAAAATACATGAAGAAAACATGGGTAGATTCATCAGTTTATAGAGAATGTATGATGCAAGAGTTTTTTCTAATTGAGTTGATATATTCCTTTTTGTTTTAATTTTGTACTTTGTCTTGATTCTGTAAATGATTTGAAAATTGAAAGTTAGCCATTTTTAAGTGATTAAAATATTCTCTCCTAGGTTTTTTTGGTGTAATTTTTACTGAGTTTTAAAATGTTTATGTAGTCCGATTGACCATCTTTTCCTTAAAAGGAAATTAAAAATTCAGGTTCCTTAACTCCATTTCAAGAAGCTGCATTTTTAAAAAGCATCACAGGTATTCTCATGCAGAAATTCCGGATTGCAGTTTGAGAAATGCTACTTTATGATATTGAATAGGATTCTGATAAATTTACCCAAGTTGTATTTTGTTTTTTGGGGAGTGTTTTTAAAAGTAATATTTCGTTATAGAATAAGAGTAGCATAAACAGTGCTTGCCTTATCATATGATGTATGAGAGGGAGAGTGCATCTTTTTTATTAATGTTGCTAAGTACCTGACTCTGTATTTAGAATCTCTGACAGTGTCAGTGGTCCCACAGTCAGCTATTCTGTGTATTTTTAATCTGAATTTCATTTCTAGCATTGGCAGTTTTCATTTCTTTGCTGAAATGTCATTGTTGGTTAAACCCCTCCTTTGAGTATCCATTTTTGGAAAATATAACAGGGATTTGTTACTGCAAGATGAGGAGGCAACACAACCATACATTTTGCTATTTGCGTGCAAACTTAATAATAGATGTATAGTGACAAATCAGACTTTGAAAGAAGTGTCATGATTAGAATCATCATGCACACCTGTGTATGTACTTTATAAACTAATAGCAAAAATTTTACTTTATATCATTACTCACAGTTTTTATATATGGTGGTAACTGAAATTTAAACCAGATTGGTGGGGGCTTGGTGTTAAACTGTAATAACTGAAATTCATATAGACAAGAACTATGCAGATTTGAGAACTGCTTGTATGGAAGTGAAATGATTGAGTAGAATTCAAATCCACTGATAATTTTGTTATAACTCCAATGGGTGACAACAGTATTTCACATTTGGTTGTGGGGGTTTTGGTCAGCCTTTTTTTTTTTTTTTATTGAGATAATTCACATGCTACACAAGTCACCATTTAAAGTATACGATTGAGGGCAGCGCTTGTGGCTCAGTGGGTAGGGCGCTGGCCCCGTATTCCGAGAGTGATGGGTTCAAACCCCACCCTGGCCAAACTGCAACGAAAAAATAGCCAAGTGTTGTGGCGGATGCCTGTAGTCCCAGCTATTGGGAGGCTAAGGCAAGAGAATCGCCTAAGCCTAGGAGTTGGAGGTTGCTGTGAGCAGTGTGATTATGCCACGGTACTCTACAGAGGGGCTACAAAGTAAAACTCTCTCTCTACCAAAAAAAAAAGTGTATAATTGAGTAGTTTTTAGTATATTTAATAAAGTTTGACAAATACCACCATTGTATATCTGACAAATGGCATTTACCATCACTACACTTTTCAGGCTTAAACTTGGTCTTACCTGTATCCTAGAAAAACTAAAACTTTAGGTTCTGAGTCACATTAAAAACACTCATGAGAATAACATAATAGAATCATAAGGTGAAGAGTCAACATACCGCTCTTAAGACTTCTATCTGTAGAAAGGTCTTGTTGCAAGGTTCCCTTGCCAGGTATCTGGAAACTCACATTTGGGGAGGATTCCCACTATTCCCTGTTAAGAATGGCTCAGTGTGCCCAAACTGTTTATGCAAGCAATATCTATATATAGATATATATAGATTTTTTGTGTGTGTGTGAGACAGAGCCTCAAGCTGTCCCCCTGGGTAGAATTCTGTGGCATCACAGCTCACAGCAACCTCCAACTCCTGGGCTCAAGCAACTCTCCTGCCTCTGCCTCCCAAGTAGCTGGGACTACAGGCACCCGCCACAACGCTGGGCTATTTTTTGGTTGCAGCCATCTTTGTTGTTTGGTGGGCCCAGGCTGGATTCGAACCAGCCAGCTCAGGTGTATGTGGCTGGCACCTTAGCCACTTGAGCCACAGGTGCTGAGCCTATGCAAGCAATAATGCTTGTTTTCTGAGAGTCCGGGATTTTGGTACCTGCTAGGTAGAGTATACACACACCACCAGCCTTCAATTACAAATCTTGGGCACTGAGTCTTTAACATGCTTCCTTGGTAGACAGCACTTCAGTCATGAGACTCCATTGGGAAGAATTCTTTTTGTTTCTTTATTTGAGATAAGAATCTCACTCTTTTGCCCCAGGCAAGTCTGCCTTGGCTGCCATAGCTCACAGCAACCTCAAACTGCTGGGCTGGAGCAATCCTCTTGCCTCATCCTCCCCAGTAGCTGGGACCGCAGTACGGCATGTGCCACATGCCCAGCTAATTTTTCTATTTTTAGTAGAAATGCTACTTTTAAAGTAGCAAAAGATTCAACTCTTGCTCACGCTGGTCTCGAAACTCCGGAGCTCAGGCAATCCACCTAATCCAGCCTCCCAGAGTACTAGGATTATAAGCATGAGCTACCACACCCAGCCAGGAGAGAGGAAAGAAAACTCTTAAAAGCCTGTACCTTGGCTCGGCTCCTGTGGCTCAAGTGGCTAAGGCGCTAGCCACATATACCTAAGGTGGCAGGTTCAAATCCAGCCTGGGCCTGCCAAACAACAATGATGGCTGCAACCAAAAAAATGGCCAGGCATTGTTGCGGGCTCCTGTGGTCCCAGCTACTTGGGAGCCTGAGGCAGGAGACTCACTTGAGCCCAGGAATTGGAGGTTGCTGTGAGCTTTGATGCCCAGGAGGACAGCTTGAGGCTCTGTCTCAAAAAAAAGCTTGTACCTCATTTCTTTAGGACTTTGCCTGAGGAAAGTCTATATTAGACTATATTCTGAGTCTTCCTACTGAACCTGAAGATGGTCTTGAGGACCCCTGGCACACAAGAGTTTTTACATTAAGAATTATAAATATTGGGGCTGGGTGCAGGGGCTCACACCTATAATCCTAGCACTCTGGGAAGCTGAGGCGAGAGTGGATCGCCCAAACTCACAAGTTCAAGACCAGCCTGAGCCAGAGCGAGACCTCATCTCTAAAAATAGATGGGCATTGTGGCAGGTGCCTGTAGTCTCAGCTACTTGGGAGGCAGAGGCAAATCGCTTAAGCCCAAGAGTTGGAGGTTGCTGTGACCTATAAGGCCACAGCATTCTACCAGGGGTGACAAAATAAGACTCTTGTCTCAAAGGAAAAAAAGGAATTATAAATATCAAGATAGGTGCAGTGGCTTATGCTAGTGGGAGTCTAAGGAAGGGGCATTGCTTTTAGCCAGGAGTTTGAGAGCAGCCTGGGCAACATATCAAGACCCCCCCCCTTTAAAAGATATATGTGTTTGTATGTATATATTTTATTTCTATGTATGTCAGGTGAACTGTATACGCCTGCCAATCTAACACATTGTTTCCCCGAAGGCTAGCAAAAGTGAACTTACTAGAAAAATCTAAGTAAAGGGGTTAATTATGAATCAAGTATTTAAAAATATTAGGGTATTTGTAGAGTGGAGATAAAATAGTCTGGGGAGATGAGGAGTGGCTCATACTCCCTGACAGAGTAATACTCTCTTCACTTTGCTGTAGATAAAAGCTAAGGAAATATTCCTGTAAAGCACACACATTTGTTCTCTGTATTACTTTATTTATTTGTTTGTTTTTGAGACAGAATCTTACTTGTTACCCTTGATAGTGTACCCTGGCGTCACAGCAACCTCAAACTCTTGTGCTCAAGCAATTCTCTTGTCTCAGCCTCCTGAGTAGCTGGGACTGCAGGTGCCCAGCACAACCCCCACCTATTTTTAGAGACAAGGTCTCTCTCTTGCTCAGGCTGGTCTCCAACTGGTGAGCTCAGGCAGTCCACCCACCTTGGCCTCCTAGAGTGCTAAGATTACAGGCATGAGCTATCATGCCCAGCCTAGATACCTTTTTTTAAATTTTTAATTTTATTAGTTTTTTTTTGAGGGGTGCAGTTTTTGGCCGGGGCTGGGTTTGAACCTGCCACCTCTGGCATATGGGGCCGGTGCCCTACTCCTTTGAGCCACAGATGCTGCCCAATTTTCAATTTTTTTTTTTTAGTGACATAATCTTGTTATGTTGCCCAGTCTGGCCTGAAACTTTTAGGCTCAAGCGGTACTCCTGCCTCAGCCTCCCCAGGAGCTAGAACTATAGGCAAATACCACCATAGTCAGTCAGCTCTGTATCATACATCTTAACTAATCTACATAGTTTTGTAGAACCTGTGATGGATTAAGAACCATATGTTCTTAAAAGGACAATTGAATTGAATGATGACATTTTGGTGCCTTTTATTGCTATATTTAAAAATAAGAGTGTAAGTGGTAGTAGTACTTAGTGAAACAGATTTCCTTTTTAAAATTGAAACTCAGCGGGGCACAGTAGTTCACTCCTGTAATCCTAGCACTCTGAGGGCCCTGAGATGGGTGGATTGCCTGAGCTCAGGAGTTCAAGACCAGCCTGAGCAAGAGTGAGACTCTGTCTCTAAAAATAGCCAGGCGTTGTGGTTGGCATCTATAGTCCCAGTTACTAATGAGACTCTGCCTCAAAAAAAAAAAAGTCTCCACATTTTATTTAGAGACAAGATCTTGCTGGTGGCCCAGGCTGGCCTCGACACCCCCACCCCCACCTTTCTTAGTAGTTGAGACCACAGGTGCACACCGCTGTAACTGGCTAAGCATTCATTATTTTAGATTAATAAGCTGATGGATACCCGGTCTAAATAAACTGAAGAGTATAAAGGCCTTAAGTTTACACAATTAGATTAGAACTGTGAAGAGAACCCATGTTTTCTGGAAGACTCTGGTACATATAATCTCATTCTAACTATAGGCCAAGAGAAGAAAAGCATGGGCTGTATCCTTCATAAGTCTTGGGAAGTCTGCCAGGGTCATTTAAGCAGAAAGGGCATTTGTTAGAAGAGCATGTGGTAGCCTAGAATCAAAAGAAAACTGAGTTGTCAAACTCTGGATGTTTTGCAGATACTAAGGGGAGTTAGAAATTCGGTCAAAATCACACCTTACAAATATTGTAGAATGCAGAAAGAACACCTCTGTTGGTATAGAATAGCCATTGTCCCTGCTATTTAGTTAGTCACTTCAAATTGAAAATCTGGACTAGGTATGTCTGGTTGGCATAAATTAATCTAGGGATAGAGTAACTTTCTTTGTTATTCCTATAGTGTACCAGTATATACAAACTTCATTGTGATTTTGTTTCTAGAATAATACAGCTAAGTATCCCTCATGTCAAGAATGTTAGACTGTGTGTGTCATGAAATTCAAATCCATGATTTTAAATGCTCTTCAGATTAGCATTTCACAGAAAGGGTAGAGCATGTCCCTAAAATTCCACTGTCCTGTCTGTCTGACATGTCATCTACTGGCTCTACTTTCAGCTTCTTCCTTTGGTTTCATTGCTATCACCATATTGTTATTTCTGCCTTTCATTTTGCATGTGTATATTAGTCCCAGTTCTTACTTTTTATCTTTCTTGGTATTTTGTTTCTATTTTTCCATAGACTTGGGAACTCCTAAGTAGCATATTGGAATTTTGTACATAACAAGTAAGTAGGCCCAAAATAAGGCCTAAAAGACTCTTCTGGTGGATTGATGGGGAGGTATATGTGCTTTTTATCATATCTATTTTACTTTTGAGGTCTTTTTTATTCTTTCTGATTCTAGGGTCTTTTTTGTATTAGTAGGCAAGTTGCTAGATAGATGAGCTATTTTAATGAACTTGAATTTTTAACAACATTTAATTTGCCAGTGTGTATACATAAATTCTATTCTCTAAGCCACCCAATGGTATATTCTAACTTTAACTCTATAAATGTAAGATAATTAAAGAAAGTAAAGGTTGGCCTATGAATTAATATAAGAATGTGTGTGTTTACAGCTGAACAGCTTCAGGTTTTTTCTTTATTGAGGTTTTTTTGTTTGTATTTTAAAGGGACAGAGCCCCTGTTACCCCAGGCTAGGATGCCTGATTGTAGCCCGTAGCAGCCTAGATTTTTTTTTTTTTTTTTTTGAGACAGAGTCTCACTATGTCACCCTCGGTGCTGTGGCATCACAGCAACCTCAAACTCTTGAGCTTAAGTGATTCTCTTGCCTCAGCCTCCCAAGTAGCTGAGATTACAGGCGTAAAAAGAAAAATTCTTTTTTAAGTGATGTGGTATCTCACTATATTGCTGTGGGTGGTTTCAAATATTGATTGATTTTGAAACAGACCCTCAAGCTGTCATCCTGGGTAGAGTTCTCTGGCATCATAGCTCACAGCAACCTCCAACTCCTGGGCTTTAAGTGATTCTCCTGCCTCACCCTGCCAAGTAGCTGCGACTACAGGTGCCTGCCACAATGCCCAGCTATTTTTTGTTGCAGTTGTTGTTGTTTGGCAGGCCTGGGCTGGATTCCAACCCTGCAGCCTCAGTGTATGTGGCTGGCACCATAACGGCTTTTAGTACATTCACGTATGTGTATCCATGGCGGTGTTAAATTGTATTGCCCTCATAAGTAACCTCGAACCCTCCTGTCTGCTCCCCTGTTATCCAGGCTCTAAGCTCTAATCTACTTTTGCCTCTGGAGATAGGCCAGTTCTGGACCTTTCAGGTAAATGGATTTGTGTGTGTGTGACCCTTTGTGACTGGCTTCTTTCACTTAGCATAATGTTTTCACAATGGTAGCAGGTATCGGTACTTCATTTATTTCTGGATAGTATTCCATTTTATACATATTGTATATTTTATTCATCCATCAGTTGGTGAACATTTGGCTAGTTTCCACTTTTTGACTATTACAAATACCATGAACATGTATAGACACATTTTCATTTCTCTTATGTATATTCTTAGAAGTATAATTACTAGATGAGTCTGTTTAACTTTTCAGGAGCTGCCAGGCTGTTTTCCACAACAGCTGCACCAGTTTCTGTTTCCTCCAGCAGTATATGAGAGTTCTAATTTCTCCACATTCTTGTGGACACTTGTTACTATCTTTTTTATATAGCCATTCTAGTAAAGTGGTATCTCATTGTGGTTTTTGGTTTATGCTTTTATGAGGCAAAAGTGTTTTTCCCTCAAATTTGCTTTTCTTCTTGAGACAGAGTTTCATTATGTCGCTCTCTAGAGTGCTATGGTGTCACAGCTCACAGCAACCTCAAACTCTTTGGCTTAAGCGATTCTCTTGCCTCATCCTCCCAAGTAGCTGGGACTATACACGCCTGCCACAACACGCAGCTATTTTTTGGTTGCAGTTGTCGTTGTTGCTTGCCAGGCCCAGGCTGGGCTCAAACCTGCCAGCTTTGGTGTATGTAGCTGGCGCCCTACTCACTGAGCTACAGGCACCCAGCCTCAAATTTTCTTTCCTTTTTTTTTGAATTCTTTTTTATTAAATCATTACTTTGTACATTGATGCATTTATGGGGTTCAGGGTACTGCTTCAGTATACAATGTGAAATGCTTACTTTGAACTAAGTAACACATCCGTCACAATTACACTCATTTCTTAATAGTTTGAAATGTACCATTGCATCATGCACATTAGGTGAGGTCCCTCCAAATATCCTCCCATATCCCCCCTCTCCTCCCCTCTCTCTCCTCTTCCCTTCTATTTTTGGACTCTAGTTATATCTTGCCATTCGTATGAGTTTGTAGGTATATATATATTGATTTCATAGTAGTATTGAGTACATTGGATACTTTTTTTTCTATTCTTGAGATACTTTACTAAGCAGAATATGTTCCAGGTCCATCCAGGTGAACATAAAAGATGTGAAGTCTCCATCTTTTTATGGCTGCATAGTATTCCATGGTGTACATATACAATTTGTTGATCCATTCGTGAGTCGATGGATACTTGGGCTTTTTCATGTCTTGGCTATTATGAATTGGGCTATAATAAACATTCTGGTGCAAATGTATTTGTTGTAAAATAATTTTTGATCATCTGGGTATATACCTAGTAGAGGAATTGCAGATCAAATGGTAGGTCTACTTTTAATTCCTTGAGTGTTCTCCAAACTTCTTTCTAAAAAGACTGTATTAGCTTGCAATCCCACCAGCAGTGTAGAAGCATTCCCTTCTCTCCACATCCACGTCAACATCTGTAGTTTTGGGATTTTGTGATATGAGCTAATCTTACTGGAGTTAGAGGACATCTCAAAGTGGTTTTGATTTGCATTTCTCTGATGATTGAGAATCACAGCCATTTTTTCATGTGTTTGTAGGCCATGCACCTGTCTTCATCAGAGAAGTTTCTGTTCAAGTCTCTTGCCCACATAGAAATGGGATTATTTGTTCTTTTCTTATTGATTAGTCTGAGTTCTCTGTAGAGATACTAGTTATCAGACTTTTGTCGGAAGCATAACCTATAAAAATCTTCTGCCATTCTGAAGGTTGTCTATTTGCTTTACTTACCTATGCTCTTGGCTGTGCAAAAGCTTTTGAGTTTGATCACATCCCAGTAATGTATTTTTGGTGTTGCTTCAGTTGCCCGGGACGTCCTCCTCATAAAATATTCTCCCAGGCCAATTTCTTCAAGTGTTTTCCTTACACTCTCTTCTAGCACTTTTATAGTTTCATGTCTTAAGTTTAAATCTTTTACCCAGTGAGAATCAATTTTTGTTAATGGTGAAAGTCTCAAATTTTCTTTTAATAACACTTTTAAATTTGTATCAGAATCACTTTTTAATTGTTAATTTCATTTTTCTAACAGGCTAAAGAAATTCTAACAAAAGAATCAAATGTGCAGGAGGTTCGTTGTCCTGTTACTGTCTGTGGAGATGTGCACGGCCAATTTCATGATCTTATGGAACTCTTTAGAATTGGTGGGAAATCACCAGATACAAACTATTTATTCATGGGCGACTACGTGGACAGAGGTTATTATTCAGTGGAGACTGTCACTCTTCTTGTAGCATTAAAGGTATGTTAATGAAATTCAATTTTCTTTGACAGGAATAGCAGTATTGCATATCATTTGTTCTATTTTATCATCCATTCATTTTATGCCCCTTAAAAATAATAGTTTTACATCTGTTTTTAGAGAGGTGAGAATGATGCATTGACCTCTCCTGCCTATTTCTGGTAAATGTATCATTCTCCTGGGTAGTCCATAGCTGAAGTCTTGGGATCATATTGGACTTAGTGACTTACCCTTCTTACCCCCTTATGTTGAGCCATAAATATATTTGTCCTTTTTTGGTTTTGTTTATTTGTATGTGTGTTTTGTTTGTTTGTTTTTGAGACAGGGTCTTGCTCTGTCACCTGGGCTAAAATGCAGTGTCATCTTCGTAGCTTACTGCAACCTCAAACTCCTGGATGCAAGTGATCCTGCTGCCTCACCCTAAGCATCTGGGACTATAGGCATGTTCCACTATACTTTACAAAAAAAAATTTTTTTTTTTTTTTGTAGTGACAAAGTCTTTCCCTTGCTCAGCCTGGTCTCAAACCCCTAGTCTCAAGAGATCCTCCAGCCTAAACCTCAAAAGTGCTTGGATTAGAGGTGTGAGCCACCTTCCCCACCAATAAGTCTTTCTTTTTTTAAAGAATGTTTATTCTGCCTGGGTGCTGTGGCTCACATCTATAATTCTTGCACTCTGAAGTCAAGGTAGGCAGATTACCTGAGCTTAGGAACTTAATTTAAGACCAGCCTAAGCTAGAGTGAGACCCCATCTCTAAAAATAGCCAGGTTGGCTCAGCACTGGTAGCTTGCCAGCCACATACACAGAGGCAGGCGAGTTCCAACCCAGCCCGGACCTGCTAAACAAAGATAACTGCAACAACAACAACAATAAAATAGCTGAGCGTTGTAGCAGGTGCCTGCAGTCCTAGTTACTTGGGAGGCTGAGGCAAGAGAATCACTTAAGCCCAGGATTGGAGGTTGCCGTGAGCTGTGACGTCACAGCACTCTATCAAGGGCTACATAGACTCTGTCTCAGAAAAAAAAGTAGCCAGGTGTTGTGGCAGACACCTGTACTCCCAACTACTAGGGAGGCTCAGGCAAGAGTATTGCTTGAACCCAAGAGTTTGAGGTTCCTGTGAGCCATGATGCCACAGCACTGACGGCAACAAAGTGAGACTGTCTCAGGAAAAAAAGTTTATTTACTTATTTTGGAGACAAAGTCTTACTGTCTCCAACAGGATTTAACTCTTTCTTTCTTTCCTCCCTTCTTCCCTCTGCACCTTTTTGTTTTTTGAGACAGAGTCTCGCTTTGTGACACTCCATAGTGTTTTTTGTTTGTTTTTGTTTTGAGATGAAGTCTCACTCTATCTCCTTGGCTCAAATGCAATGACATTATCATAGCTCACTGCAACGTCGAAGTCCTGGGCTCAGCCGCTGTGTGTGCCACCCTGCCCAGCTTACTTTTGAAGAGATAAGGTCTTGCTCTTGCCCAGACTGATGTCAAACTTCTGAGCTCAAGTGATTCACCCACCTCAGCCTCCCAGAGTACTAGGCTCAAGCCTCCAAACTAAGCATGTTTAACACTTTTATCTTGTTAATTCCCTACTCTTAAACTATTCAGTGATTGCATATTGCTTGTAGAATCAAACTCAGATTCCTTGACTGGTCCCACTTTAGTTGACTTTGCTGGCTGATTGTTGGGTAGCATAAACTCTGCCTCCAAGTTTTGCCCCCCCCACCCACAGAGTCTCAAGTTGTCACCCTGGGTAGAGTGCTGAGGCGTAACAGCTCACAGCAACCTCCAACTCTTGGGCTCAAGTGATTCTTTTGCCTCAGCCTCCCAAGTAGCTGGGACTACAGGTGCCTGCCACAACACCCCGCTATTTTTTTTTTTTTTTTTTTTTTTGAGACGGAGCCTCAAGCTATCCCCCCTGGGTAGAGTGCCATGACATCACAGCTCATAGCAACCTCCAACTCCTGGTCTCAAGCGAGTCTCCTGCCTCAGCCTCCCAAGTAGCTGGGACCAC
>CAUYQV010155771.1:0-12058 GCA_963574575.1 Galagoides demidoff | reverse complement strand
TGAATATTTGGGTATCTGATATCCCTCATCTGGTCATGGATGAGCACAATGGTGAATCCAAGACAAAAAGGAAGAAGATAAGGATCATCACAATTTGTCACTTATTTAGAGACCTTAGTAATTTTTAAGTTTGGATTAACTTTTTTTTTTTTTTAGTTCCTATCTTCATATGTTTAGAGGGCTGGAGGGGTCTTATAGGGAATAGGGACTCTCCAGTATAAAACTGTGGTTGGTAACTGGAGGACCCTTTCCCACTTTTATTTTTACCTGTGAGTATCTTTGAGTAAGAAGGTTACCAAAGCTTCTTAAACACAAATGCTCATTCTGCTCCGTTATATCTCAGTCCCTGTCTCTAAGGTAGTTAACATGAATTCCACATTTTGGCTCCAGAAGAAAGCCTAGGGGTTCTTTTCTAAGTAACATAAAGAACGGATGAGATGGAATGAAATAGAGAACTCAGGATATTCCAGAATCTTTTTTATGTTCTCGGACATGTGGTCTCTGATCTGCACTTCTGAGTTTCTGAGAAGATAAGTGGAAAGCAGAGTGTGCTCCACACTCTAGAAGTGGTTTCCTTGGAAGTGCAAGTCAACTCCTCTGATCCTTCTGACTCTTTCTCTAAAAGGCCCCCTATGATCAGGCTGGACCCTCACTGGAGATGGCTCCCTGGATACTTTCTTGCATGAAGTGGGCATATGCATACCTATGGGCTTTCTACCTGGGTGACAATTTCCTGTTGAGCCTGTTCCCATGTGTAATAGAAGGTTCTTGTTTTGGGGTTACATCCCAGAAACTTCATTTCCTCTCTCATTACCCTCTTCAAGGTCTGCATATTTTCATGGTTCTCAAGATGGTCTCAAGGTTCCCTTTAAATCTTTTTTTTACTCTCTGCTGACCTCACATCCTCTCTTCCCATTAGAAATAAAGCAAGCAGTCCTGCTACACTAATTGATATTCAGGTCTCAGAACCTTTTCTTGCCTCCAGATTTTCAGGATAAATAAGTGTGATTCTAGGAACAATTTAACAGAAATAGCTACAGTTTTTAGTTGGAGTAAGGGAAAATCTCATGAACAAGTCACATTTGTTTAAGGTTTGAAGATAGTATGTTAGGCAGGGTCTCTGCAGGACACAGCCAGCCAGCTCAAAGGAGTATCTGAAGAAAGTTTTACTTTAGTGAAAAGATGGTTGTCAAAAATGAGGACACAGTTAAGGAAACCTGGAAGGAATGGTGAAACCCTCAAAAACTACAACCAGTAGGAAATAATTACATCCTAAGCCTTGAAGGGACCTAATAACAATTGTAGCCATAGGAGAGGGTCTTCTTGACATGAGCCATGGCCTTGAATGGGAAATTCCAGTCACTGTAAAATTGAGTCTGGAAAGGAGGGAAGTGAGGAAAGAAATACACCAGCCTTCTTTCTCCCCAACCTTTTGGATGCTTGCCAATGTCTCTCATTGGTTGTATCCAACCAGAAATTGAAGGCAAAAGGAGTCAGGGGATGCTGTCTGTAGAGGGCAACCTCCAGAGATTGATCAGTGAAGAGTGGATGGATAAAGAAAAGAGATTAGGACATGAATGATCTAGCTCTATCCAGGCAGGCAGAAAGAATAGCACATTCTAATGCTCTGAGATCCGGTATGCCTGGAGGCTTTGAGGATAAGTAAGAGGATGGATGTGGCTGGAGTAGAGTGAAAAGAGGAGAAATTATTTTTGAAGATTCAGAAGATGTTCTTGGCTTTGGCAGTGTCTTAAGTAACCACTATTGTGCAGCATGTTGAATCGAATCCAGCCATTGCCACCTGGAATGTTACAATTAATAGAACTTTTGATTTGCTGAAGTGGAGCATCAACATAATTTTATTACATCCGCCTTCATTTTTAAATTGCCAACTGCTGTGTGTGGGTGTGGTAAGGAAGGAGGGATAGGGAGGCTCATAACTCTAGCTAGGATTGCCTTTCTCCATTCAGATTGTACTGAGGAAGGGCAGAGGACCAGAGTGACAAATAGCCCACACCAACTTACTCTATAGCTGTTTTCAAACAAGGGAGCTAAGACTCCCATGGAATACAGTGGGAGGCAAAATGGTATAGGGAGGTAGGGCTTGGGGCCTAAACTATATTTATTTATTTATTTGCCTCTTTGTGTCACCAGAAATTCTCGCCTATTACTTTCTGGTCAAGGCCCTGTAGGAGTAATAATTCCCCTAGATTCCTTCTGCTTACTCTAATCAGGGATTTTTTCCTCCTTCCTAGGAAACACACAGAAACTTGGCACAATTCTCTATCAGTGGCTATTCAAGCCTTTTCTTCTTTTGTGTACACAAATGTCTTCCTTGTCAAAAAGGAACACACACATGTGTGCAAGGCATTTGTGTACACAAATGTATAGGCAGTGAACTGCTTGAGAAAGAGGCAATGCCTGTTACAGACCAGGATCTACCCATCATTTTTGGTGCCAGGTCTAGAAACCATTGACATCTTAAGAGGAAGTGGCATATTTTAGACTCATTTTCTTGGAAGTCAGTATCACTAGGCTGATTGTGGAGTGACTAGGAAATGATTTATGATGGAGTTCAGGACCAATCTGTGCTGTGGAGGATAAAAAGAATTTCTATAAAAAGAGGGAAAAAGGGTGTTTTTAGGCAGTGAGATCGAATAGATAGAGCAAAGGCTTGCAGTTGGGAGGAATTGTGATTTATTGCAAGCAATGTGTGTGGGTGGAGTACAGGCAATGTGCAAATGATATGCCAAGGGTACAGATGAAGGGGATGTTAGGGCTTTTCTACTCCCCCTCCCTGTAAGTGGAAGACTTAGGGTCAGGATTGGGATTGAGGCTTAACTAGGACTAAATTGGGGGTGGTCCATGCTGGTAGCATATAGCAACAGGGCAACGCAGGCTGGTGTCCCTAGCAGAAATAAATTAGAGCATCAAAGAGGTTATGTGGACAAAGTATTTGATCAAACAAGTTCTAATACAAGCTCCATCCTTGGGACAATAAAAATAAGGCTTTGATCTTAGGCGTAAGGGAGAAACCTGGTCTTGAAGCAAAGAAGAGTAAGATGATGAAGTAGAGAATGAGAGTGAGGGGGTCACTTTGAAAGAGCAAATGGGAGACAGAGCCAGGGAAGGTCTCTGAGGCAATGACATCAGCCTGGGACTTCCTTTCATGGAGCACCTATGACTTTGCCCATGGGTAGTGAACACATGTCTATTGAGGGCTCCTGGACTGTGTTACCCTGATTGCCAGGCTGAAAGGTTTGGTCATGAAATTTTTCTCCATTGAACCATTCAGAGGCTGCAGAATCCTTGTCACAACAGGGTTTCAGGTAGCCATTGGCAATCAGTCTCATCTGATGCATGATTCATGTGCCCAGACTGTTTTAGCAATTGTGAAGGACTCAAGAATGGACACCTCACGTCTAAGCTTTTAGATTTCTGGTGAAGCTTCTTATTCTCATCTCACATTCAGTCTCTGGGTAGGAGATTTTTGGAACCTCCTACTTACCTCCCTTTAGATTTAATAAGTCCTAAGACTTGGATATGTGCAGTTTGGAAAGATATTCTTCTTGTCCCTTCCCTACGCCTTTGTGAGCATTCATCTGCCTGAGGTTGAAAGAGGAAAAATGAAAGTATGACTCCTGGCTCTGTCTGTTCTATTTCATATCCTTTGGCAAGTTACTGCAACCTCACTTCACCTTTGTGAGGTGATATGATTGCACTGAACAGGGCGGGACAAGGAAGGGTAGAGAGTAAACCTAAGCAAATGTGCCCGACACAGGGCCCCAAACACTGGTGCTCAATCTATATTAGGAGAAAAGCAGGTGGGAAGGAGACTAATTGAAGTAGACAGTGTACTGCCATACAGACAAAAATAAAACTAACAAAAAGTCAAACCAAGCTTTATCAATCTAAACCAAATTAAACCAAACCCAAACAAACAATAACAACAAAACCCTTGCAGCCCAGTCACTTTGCAGCCATTTATTACCCAATGAGACAGAAGGAGACCTTTTCTGCTATTATCCTCCTCTTCCCCTGCCACTGGGCAGAAGACCTTCTGTTCTATGTAGCTAGGCATTAATCAACATCACCTTCCAGATTCTTCCCACTAATTCTATGTCTTCCAGTTATCCAAAGAAATAATTTGGCCAAGTGATGAAGGCACGTGTGTTTGCTAACAAAGGGAGGAATACTTCTGCTTTGGTAGAAGAGAAGTGAATATTCTGGAAAATAGCATGGAAACAGTGTCAGTTTGTGACCTAAATCTCCTCCCTCTGATTCTCAGTAAATCTCTGGTGTTAAATTATGTCAAAGGTTTCTAGAATTGGACTCTAGCAGTTTCCTCCAAAAATGCTTTCAGCAGTTTATGGAGTCTAAGTAGATGGATAAGGGTAATAAAGGTTCAAAGAGCTGATTGGAGCCTGGGATAATTAGTCAAGCCTGGGACCAGGACTGAGGACTCAGTTTAAGTACTAAGTGCCATGTAGATTAAATTGCCATTAGCATCACAGAGTGTTTGTCCTATGGAGAGAGGGCATCCACCTCTGCCCCATAAAATGTGCTCCTAAACAGTGTGTCAAAAACTATAGCTGGGCTCTTCAAAGATAATCCCTGGAAGGAGAAAGGCAGCCATTCCTAACTCCCTGCAGCATTTGCTGGTGAGTAGAATACCCAAGTCACCCCTGGACAGTCTATCTGTAGCTCTGCTTTTGTGACTGTGAGAAATGTCTTCCTATATATTAATATAATTAATGAGGAAATAGATGATTATTGCTTTGCTCACCCTGAGTTGGGATCACTTGTTCTTTTCTTGCTAATACGTTTGAGTTCTCTGTGGATTCTGGTTATTAAACCTTTGTCAGAGACATAACCTGCAAATATCTTCTCCCATTCTGAGGGCTTCTACTTGCTCTACTTGTGTTCTTGGCTGTGCAGAAGCTTTTTAGTTTGATTAGGTCACAGTAGTTTATTTTTGGTGTTGCTTCAATTCCCCAGGGGGTCCTCATAAAATAGTCGCCCAGGCTGATTTTTTAAAGGGTTTTCCTTGCACTTTCTTCTATTATTTTTATAGTTTCATGTCTTAAGTTGAAAACTTTAATCCAGTGAGAGTCTATCTTAGTTAATGGTGAAAGGTATGGATCCATTTTTAGTCTTCTACTGGTTGCCAGCCAGTTTACCCAGCACCATTTGTTAAATAGGGTATCTTTTCCCCACAGAATGTTTTTAATTGGCTTGTCAAAGATCAAATAATGGTAAGTAGCTGAGTTCATCTCTTGGTTCTCTATTCTGTTCCATACATCTACATCTCTGTTTTTATGCCAGTACCATGTTGTTTTGATCACTATCAATTTATAGTATAGTCTGAGTTCTGGTAGTATGGAATAGAGTCCTTGACTGTTTTTTCAGCATGACAATTGCTGGTATATATAAAGGATATAGATTTATGAGTGTTGATTTTGTAACCTGAGACACTGCTGTATTCATTGTTCACTTCTAAGAGTTTTGTAGTGATTCCCTGCTGTTTTCCAGATATACAATCATATCATCTGTGAAGAGTGATAGTTTGATGTCTTCTGACCTTATGTGGATACCTTTGATTGCCTTTTCTTCCCTAATTGTGATGGCTAAGACTTCCATCACAGTGTTAAAAAGCAGTGGAGACAATAGGCAACCTTGCCTGGTTCCTGATCTGAGTGGAAATAATTTAAATTTAATTCCATATTGGCTGTGGGATTGCCGTAGATGGCCTCTATCAGTTTAAGAAATGTCCCTTCTATACCTATTTTATTAAGTGTTCTGATCGTAAAAGAATGCTGGATCTTATGAAAAACTTTATGCATCAGTTGAGAGAATCATATGGTCTTTGTTTTTTAGTTTGTTTATATAATGTATTATATTTATAGATTTACATATATTGAACCAGCCCTGAGACGCCGGGATAAAACCCACTTGGTCATGGTATATAATTTGTTTGATGTGTTGCTGGATTCTGTTTGCTAGGATCTTGTTGAATATTTTTGTATCAATATTCATTAGGGATATTGGTCTATAATTTTCTTTTTTTGTTGGGTCTTTTCCTGGGTTGAGGATGAAGATGATGTTTGCTTCATAGAATGTGTTGGGTAGTATTCCTTCTTTTTCTATATTTTGGAAAAGGTTGGATAATATAGGTAGTAGTTCCTCTTTAAAGGTTTGGTAGAATTGTGATGTGAAACCTTCTGGTCTCGGGCTTTTCTTTTTAGGGAGATTTTGTACAGTTGATGCTGTTTCTAAACTTGATATAGGCCTGTTCAACATTTCCACTTGATTCTGGCTAAGTCTTGGAAGGTGATGTGCTTCCATGTATTGGTCAATTTCCTTCAGATTTATATAGCTTTGTGAATAAAGATGTTCATTAAGAATTTTTTGAATTTCTGAGGAGTCTGTTGTTATTTCATCCTTACCATTGATGATTGATGAAATTAGAGACTTTACTCATTTTTTCCTGGTTAGGTTAGCCAAAGGTTTATCTATTTTATTGACTTTTTCAAAATACCAACTTTTTGATTGATTGATCAGTTGTATAATCCTTTTGTTTTCAATTTCATTTAATTCTCCTCTAATTTTAGTTATTTATTTTCTTCTGCTGGGTTTGAGATTGGAATGTTCTTCCTTTCCTGGTAGGTTGAGAGATCCCATTAAATTGTTAATGTCCTCTTTCCCTTCTCTTTAGGAAGGGTGGCAGGGTTATAAATTTCCCTCTTAGGACTGACTTTGCAGTGTCCCAGAGGTTCTGATATTTTTTGTCTTCATTATCATTTTGTTCCAAAAATGTGGTAATTTCCTTATTAATCTCATCTATGACTCAGCTATCATTTGGCATAAGGTTATTTAGCTTCCATGTTTTTGTATGAGTATGCAGATTGCTGTTGTTATTGAGTTCAACTTTTATTCCATGATGATCCAAGAAGATGCAAGGAATAATTTCTATTCTTTTAAATTTGCTGAGGTTAGACTTGTGACCTATGATGTGATCAATTTTGGAGTATGTTCCTTGGGGTGACAAGAAGAATGTGTATTCAGCTTTGTTAGGATGAAATGTTCTGTAGATGTCTGTTAAATCCAAATGTTGAACGGTTAAGTTTAAGTCTAAAATTTCTTTGCTTAATTTCTTTTTGGAGGATCTTTCCAGCACTGCTGTAAGTGTATTAAAATCTCCTAGTATTGTGGTGCTAGAGGAGATCACATGGCTCATGTCTGTTAGAGTCTCTCTTATAAATTGAGGTGCGTTCTGGTTGGGTGCATAAATGTTAATAATTGAAATCTCATCATGTTGAGTGTTACCCTTAACAAATATGAAATGACCATCCTTACTGTTGTTGGTTTAAAGCCTATTGCAGGTGTCCTCAAACTTTTAAAACAGGGGGCCAATTCACTGTCCCTCAGACTATGGGAGGGCCGGACTGCAGGCCCTGGGATGAGTTGGCTGCTAAGCCGGACAGGCAGCAGCAGCAAAAACACCCAGTGGGCCAGATAAATGTCCTTGGAAGGCCATGTGTGTCCTGTGGGCCATAGTTTGAGGACACCTGGTTTATTGTATCTGTGAATAAAATTGTAACACCTGTTTTTTTCTGATTTCAATTTGCCTGAAATATAGACTACCATCCCTTCACTCTGAGACTATATCTTTTAAGGTAAGATGAGATTCTTGTATGCAGCAGATATCTGGCTTGAGTTTTTGTATTCAGTTAGCCAACCTGTGCCTTTTTAGAGGGTAATTTAAGGCATTCACATTAATTATAAATACTGATAAGCCGGGTAAAATTTTGGGTATAATGTTTTTTGAAAGTCCAGTGGATTTTTTTTTTTTTTTTTGCAATTTTTGTTGAGGGCTGGGCTTGAACTCACTACTTAATGGCACATGGGGCTGGCATCATACTCCTTTGAGCCACAGGCACTTCCCCAGTGGACGTTTTTAATCCTTTTGCCACTCTGGAAGTTGGAATTTGATCAAAAGTTTCTGAGTTAGTTTACTTTTGTGGTGGAGAATTTCACTGGTCATTATGGAGGATAGGCTTAAGAATATCCTGGAGAGGTATATTCATTATGGCAAGTTTCTTCCACATGTGAATGTCAGTAAAGTATTTAATTTCTCCATCATGAATGAAACTCAGTTTCATTAGATACAGGATCCTGAATGAAAGTTATTTTGTTTTAGGGGATTAAAAGTCAATGACCACCCTCTTATAGCTTGAAAGATTTCAGCAGAGAGATCTGCAGTTATTCTAATATTCTCACCTTTGTAGGTAATGGTTTTCTTATATCTGGCTGCTTGCAGAATTTTCTCCTTCATTTTAACTTTGGCGAAGTTAATTATAATGTGTCTAGGAGATGTCTTATTCAGGTTGAGTGATTCTGGGGTTCTGAAACTATCTGCTGTCTGAATTTCAGAATCTTTTGGCATGTCTGAAAAGTTCTCGTTCATTATCTCATGAAGAAGAGCCTCTGTGCCTTTCAAAACCACCTCATTGCCTTCAGGAATTCCTATAAGGTTCCTATTAGTTTTCTTTGAATTATCCCAGAGCTCTCTGAGAGAATGATCCATTTTTGCTCTCTACTTATTTTCCTCTTTGAGTGTTTGGGAGCATTCAAAAGCTTTATCTTCAATGTCAGAAATCCTTTCTTCTGCCTGGTCCATTCTGTTACTAAGTGATTCTACTGTATTTCTCAGATCTTTTAGAGCTGCAGATTCTTGTCTAAATGTGTAAAAATCTTTGGTGATTTTGTCTTTGAATTCATTGAATTATTGAGACAACTTTTGAAATGCGCCTTGAATTTCTAATTCCAACTTTACCTCCATTCTATTAATCTTATTTGCAATCCAAATTCTGAATACCATTTCTGATATCTCAGCCATCTTTTTATGAATGGGCTCTTCAGTTGTGTCCAGCATGTCATTCCTTGGAAGAGTTGATCTGCTCTGGATATTCATGTTACTTGAGTTTTTACACTGATTCTGCCCCATGATAATTTTATACTATTTGTCTAGATGAGCAGATAAGGTTAAATTGGGTTGGGGGCTCCTGGAGTAGTGATTAACCAGCCCTTTGCCCAAAAGCTGTGACTGGTGTCTGTACCTTTTCCCTTAGAGCTTTGCAAAGGACCCGTACAATGCTATGGCCTGAGAAACTGGGGACATGCTTGGTGTGGTGGGGCTAAGTGGCTCTGTGTTGTTTTCAGGTGATCTCTGTCCTACCCTAGTGAATTAGTTACTCTGGGTTGAAGTCTCAGCTGTGGATAAATACCAACAATTAAGTCACCTTGCCTCCATGGGCAACAACTGGAAAAGGAAAATCAAACCTTCCCACAACCACATACCCAGGGTACCACTTTGCATAGTCCTTGGGTGATTGGCCCAGTTGAAGAGATCAAAATCAATTGTCCCTGTCAGCACCTGTCTCAGGTGGGAGAGTTCAAAAAACGTCTCTGGCAACTAGATAGTAGGGGTCTGCTGGCAGCTCAAGTATGACTCGCTCTGGTGCTCTGTAAGGTCAGAAGGACCCACTCAGCAAATGAATTCGTCTTGGAAGGTTGATGCCTCCTTCTCCACCTTGCACCTCTGTCACAACCAGTTACTGTTATCCCCGCATGGCTGTAACCTACAATGAGCAGATGCTTCAGGGGTTTGCCCCTCCCTGAATTACAGGAAGAGCTATGTGTCCTCGACTAGGCCACCATTGTCTGTCACTGTCTGGTAGGGGGAGCTGAGGCCTGACAACCTTGGGTGTTTAATGGAGGCTGGGGTGGTTCACTCAGTTCCAGCCCTGCCCCTGATTGATATTGCTCACAGAACAGAACAATTTCACAGAATTTGTTTCTGTCCTGGCTATACTCCCCTGTGGATCAGACTCTGTTTGAGTTCACAGAAACTGGGACTCAGCCCTGGTCTGTGCCACTGCCTGGAGTTGGTGTGCCATCTTTGTCTCAGCTATGATCACCTGAGGGCTGGGTGCTTCTTAGGCTCACTAAAATAGTCCTTCTGGCTCAGCCCCGTTCTGGGAGTATGCCATCTCTGTATGTGTCCCTGTAGCACCCCGCCCAGGAAGGTACTGCTTCAGGCATACCCTTTACTTATGGGGCCTACATTGCCATCCCAGATCAGAGACAATGCCTGGCTTCCTCTGGTTGCCCAGAGTGGCAGGGAGTGTCTTTCCAAAATATTCCCAGGGGTGTGAGCCCTATTGTTCCCACTGCCACTGCTGCTCTGTGCCATGGGGCACCACCTCTCCCTCTCCTGTATGGTTCCCTCAGTTCACTGTCTTTTCCTTACTCCCATGCTGCAGAATCAGCACAGACCAGCAACAGCCCACACCCTGTCCATACCTCTTGAGAAAATGCCCAAGAAGCATGCCTGGTGGGACCATGCCATGGGAAATATGAAAGTCCTGTCTGGGGAAGGAGTTCTGGTTTTTAGAGGGTGTCTCCTGTGGGAAGAAATAGGAGGGGATCTGAACTCTGCTCACTTGTTTGTATAGAGTATACTGTGAGCCATTCTCATGGGGGAGGGGACTCCCAACTGTTTCATGATGGATTTTATACCTATTGTTTGTTTCCTTGGGGTTGCAGCTAACCTCAGCAGGGTTGATGTGCATTCTTCAACCTTCTCTCTTGGCTCAGCTCCAAACCATTGGCTTACTTGCTAAACTTCTGTCCTTTAACTATCCTTCTAAATGGGAGCCTCTGTGGAAAGCTGGCTCCAGTCAGCCATCATGCCTCTACCCCCTCAGAACATTTTATCCTAACAAAACTGAATACACATTCTTCTCATCAGTCCATGGAACATCCTCCAAAACTGATCACATCTTAGGTCACAAGACTAACCTCAGCAAATTTAAAAGAATAGAAATTATTCCTTGCATCTTCTCAGATCATCATGGAATAAAAGTTGAATTCAGTAACAACAGGAATCTGCATATTAATACAAAAACACGGAAACTAACATCATGCTGAATGATAGCTGCGTCGTAGATGAGATTAAGAAGGAAATTATCACATTTTTGGAACAAAATGATAATGAAGACATGAATTACTAGAGCCTCTGGGATACTGCAAAGGCAGTCCTAAGATGGATATTTATGGCATTCCAAGCTTTCCTCTAAAGAACAGAAACAGAAGAAGTTAACAACTTAATGAGGCTTCAATAAAATAGATAAACCTTTGGCTAACCTAAGCAGAAATAAAAGAGTAAAATCCCTAATTTCATCAATCTGAAATTATAATGGTGAAATAACAATATACTTCTCAGAAATTAAAAAAAATCCTTCATGAATATTACAGAAAACTCTATTCTCAGAAGTTTGAAAATCTGAAGGAAATAGAACAATACTTGGAAACACACCACCTTTAGACTTAGGCAGAAAGAAGTGGGGATGTTGAACAAATCTATATCAAGTTCTGAAATAGCATCAACTATAAGAAATGTCCCCCAAAAGAAAAGCCCAGGAACAGATGCCTTCACATCAGAATTCTACCAAACTTTTAAAGAGGACCTAATACCTATATTACTTAACCTATTCCAGAACATACAAAAAGAACGAATATTTCCTAACATATTCTACAAAGCAAATATCACCCTAATCCCCAAACCAGGAAAAGACTCAACAAGAAAAGAAAATTATAGACCTGGAGGGGGCAAGATGGCTGACAGGTAACAACCTCTGACAGAAGTTCCCATTCAGAGGGAAGGATAAAGTCCAGAAAACACCCAACAAAGTTGAAGACTTGGAGCCCAGCCGAGAGAGAAGAGTCATACCTCCAGGACACCTCTGCTGAGGCAAACTGTGACTCCTGGAGTGCAACTTACAGATATATGAAACATCTCAAAGGAAAAGTGTCCATCCCCTCCCCCAAGAGAGTTGCGTTTTTCTCTTTGAATGCTCCTATAAGCTTCTTACAGGTGAGAGATGAACTGAGGACCTATTATCTCAGCCCACATGTGAGAGCTAAGGGCAGTGGAGTCTACTCCACAAGAGGGACCCTGCTGAGACACTACACACCCTGTCACCAGGCAGAAAAA
>CAUYQV010155769.1:0-13860 GCA_963574575.1 Galagoides demidoff | reverse complement strand
TGTGGTCCCAGCTACTTGGGAGGCGGAGGCAGGAGACTCACTTGAGCCCAGGAGTTAGAGGTTGCTATGAGCTGTGATGCCATGGCACTCTACCCAGGGGGATAGCTTGAGGCTCCGTCTCAAAAAAAAAAAAAAAGAAAGTGGAGCTGAAAACAGGATTATGAATGAATAAGCAGCAGATTCCTCGTCCCCTTCATATCCTACATCTGGGCGATTTTCCCTATTCAAGTTCAGCAATTGATTTTCTTTGAAGAGAGCGAAACAAATGAACTACAGGTCAGGGACACCAGGTGGAGCTGAGGGTAATGATTCTGTACCAAAAACAGAAATCGAGTGAAAGTTTACAAGGTATTAAGTGAATGCCTATAAACTGTATATTAAACCCTCCAGTCCCTTCTCCAACAATTTCCAGAACACTGGCTTAAAACTACCAGGAGCTGGAAGATTCTCCTCCAGGTATACCAGCTGAGGAGTAAAAATGCTAAACATAATAGTGAGAGGTCCCCTGATGAAAAGGTCTAGGCGAATTACCTTAAAAGTTAATAAACCCCACTTATAATTTTTTTTTATAAAAATGGAAAAAGTAAACAGAAAGGTAAAGAAAGCTGAAAGAAACAATTCAGAAAGAATAAAATGGATATATTTCAAAAAATCATTGATACCCTCAGAGAAATGATACTGAGTTCATGAAATAACAGAATGCTATTTAAAAAGCACACACACAATCACATAATCAGAAGATAACACAATGAGTTCAAAAGGATGGCAATAAAAGTCAAGTACACTTTGGGAGGAAGTATGGAGAATCCTCAAAGAACTCAAAATAGACCTGCCATCTGATCCTGCAATCCCATTACTAGGCATCTACCTAGAAGAAAAAAAATCATTTTATCATAAGAACATTTATACTAGATTCTTTATCATAGTTCAATTCACATCACCAAGATGTGGAAACAACCTAAATGCCCATCAACCCAGGAATGGATTAATAAAGTGTGGTATACGTATACCATGGAATACTAACCTGGATGGAGATGAAATACATTCTTCTTAGTAAAGTATCCCAAGAATGGAAAAGCAAATATCCAATGTACTCAATACTAATTTTGAAGCCAGTGAAAGATCTAATACACACCCCCCCCACACACAAACGTCAATTCAAGTTGGGGGGAGGATGAAGAACGGAGGGGAGAGAGAGGAGTAGGGAGGAGGATCGGTGTGCTCCCACTTAATGGGCACAATGTGGGGGTATATGGCACACCTCCTGGGGGTGGGATACAACTACAACAGGGACTATACCTAACAAATGTAAACATTGTAACCTAATCGTTTGTACCCTCAAATTAACCTGAAATTTTAAAAAAAAAGTTGAGTACATACTCCTGAAAATTTAACAGAAATATAAAGAGAAAATACGAGGAAAAATAAATTCAGACTGGTTTAATGAATCAAACATTAGAAGAAGAGGATTTCCAGAAAGAACAGAGGTGACATAGAGAAGGAAATCAGCAGAAATCTAATTCCAGAAAAAAGACCCAATTTGGCTCGGCGCCTGTGGCTCAATCGGCTAAGGCGCCAGCCACCTATACCTAAGGTGGCGGGTTCGAATCCCCAGCCCGGGCCCGCCAAACAACAATGATGGCTGCACCAAAAAATGGCTGGGCATTGTGGCGGGTGCCTGTGGTCCCAGCTACTTGGGAGGCAGAGGCGGGAGACTCGCTTGAGCCCAGGAGATGGAGGTTGCTATGAGCTGTGATGCCATGCACTCTACCCAGGGGGATAGCTTGAGGCTCCGTCTCCAAAAAAAAAAAAGACCCAATCTGAAAGAAATGAGTTTCTTCTTTTTTGAGGCAAAGTCTTGCTCTGTCACCCTGGGTTGAGTGCTGTGGCATCAACTTAGCTCACAGCAACCTAAAACTCTTGGGCTCAAGGGAACCTTCTGCCTCAGTGTTCCGAGTAACTGGGACTAGAGGTGCCCACCACAATGCCTGGGGAATTTTTCTATTTTTATTTTTTATTTTATTATTATTTTTTGAGACAGAGTCTATGTCGCCTTTGGTAGAGTGCTGTAGTGTCAGCTCACAGCAACCTCAAACTCTTGGGCTCAAGGGATTCTCTTGCCTCAGCCTCCCAAGTAGCTGGGACTACAGCCGCCCGCCACAATGCCCAGCTATTTTTTGGTTGTAGTTGTCATTGTTGTTTAGCAAGCCTGGGCCAGGTACGAACCCACTAGCCCCAGTGTATGTGGCCGGTGCCCTAGCTACTGAACTATGGGCGTTGATCCATAATTTTTCTATTTTTAGTAGAGATGGGGGCTTGCTCTTTTTCAGGCTGGTCTCGAACTCCTGAACTCAAGCAATCTGCCTGTCTCAGCCTCCCAGAGTGCTAGGATTATAGAACCTAAAAAAACACAAGCTACAGAAACTCAACCAAGATGAAATACATAACCTGAATTGTCCCCGAAACGTTGAAAAAATTCAGTTTGCAATTTAAAAAGTCCCCAAAATGAGATATCTAGGCTCAGATAGTTTCACTGAAGAATTCTACCAAACATTTAAAGAAGAATGAATACCATTTTTTTCAAGCGTAGGCTTTTACTTACAATTTATTTCTTTATTTTTATTTCAGATTAATATGAGGGTACATACAATTAGGTTAGATTGTTTGTGTTTGTAAGGTAAAGTCCAAGCTGCAGTTGAGTCTTTCACCCAGCTTTGTGTGCTATATATGCCTACATTGTACTTTTTAGGTTGGAACTTACCACACCTCCCCTCCATTTCTTTACAAATCCTTCTAAAATATCAAAGTCAGTATTACCCTACTATCCAAACCAGGTAAAGATAGTACAAAAAACAAACAAAACTACAGACCAATAGATCTCATGAACACGTAAAATCTCTCATACATTTAATATTCTCAACAAAATACTGGCAAACCAACTCCTATAATGTGTAAAAGGAATTATAAACCATGACCAAGTGGAACTTATTCCACCTATGTATAGCTGATTCATTTTAAATGTAATAACGTAACCCCCCATATCGATGAGTTAAAAAAGAGAAAACATGATTATATCAATTGACGCAGAAAAAGCACGTTACAAAATCCACTAACCATTCGTGGTAAAAACTTCCAGCAAGTTAGGAACACAGGAGAATCAACTCAACCTGATACAAGGCATCTGCCAAAACCCTATAGCTAACATCACGCTAAAGGTGAAAGTGTGAAGGCTTTCCATATAACATCAAGAACAAAGCAAGAACGTCTGTTCTCATCACATTCAATATAGTACTGGAAGTTCTAGCCAGTGCAAAAGGCAAGAGAAAAAAAATGGCATACAGATTTGAAAGGAAGGAATAATACTGTGCCTATTTGCAGATGACATAACTGCCTATGCAGAAAATCCCAAGGAATCCACGGAAACACACACAAATACAAAACTCCAAGAACTGAGTTCAGCAAGATCAAACAACAGAAGAATAACACATAAAAATTGTGTTCTTATATATTTGCAATAAAAACTTGAAACACAATGCCATTATCAATCACTGCAAAGTAAATGAAGTACTAAGATATACATCTAACAAAACCAAAACATGTACATGATGTGAATAATGAAAACTACAAAATACTGATGATAGAAATGAAAGAAGACCTAGATAAACTGGGAAACACCATGTTCATGGATGAGAAGGTTCAACATAGTAAAAATATCAATTCTCCCCAAATTGATCTACAGTTTAAATGCAATTCCTATCAAATCCTAGGAAATTTTTATGCAAAAACAAAGTGGGAGGAATTGCTTTACCAGATATTAAGTCTTACTGTATGCCTAGAGTAATGAATACATTGCTGTATTTTTTGAAGAAATATACATAAATCCATGGAATAGAGGTCTTGGAAAAAGACCCACATAATTAAGCCAAACTGTAGCCGGGTGTGGTGGCTCACGCCTGTAATCCTAGCACTCTAGAGGCCAAGGAGGGTGGATAGCTTGAGCTCATGAGTTCAAGACCAGCCTGAGCAAAAGCGAGACCCCCATTTCTACTAAAAATAAAAAAAACTGAGGCAAGAGGATTGCTTGAGCCCTAGTTGGAGGTTGCTGTGAACTATAAGGTCATGGCACTCTACCCGGGGCAACAGCTTGAGACTCTGACTCAAAACAAAACAAACAAACAAACAAAAAGCCAAACTGATCTTTTAAATCTTCACCTTCTATTAAGCAACTGAAATTATGATAGCTAGATGCCAATTATGATATCCATAATACCAATTACCACAAAACTTTATTATACTTTTAAAATATAGACTGGATATAATATTGTAGAATTTGTTAATTTAAAGTGATTCAGGTGGCACCTGTAGCTCAGTCAGTAGGGCACCGACCACATACACCGAGGCTGGTGGGTTCAAACCTGGCCCAGGCCTGCCAAACAACAATGGCAACTGCAACAAAAAAATAGCCGGGCGTTGTGGTGGACGCCTGTAGTCCCAGCTACTTGGGAAGCTGAGGCAAGAGAATTGCTTAAGCCCATGAGTTTGAGGTTGCTGTGAGTTGTGACCCCACGGGACTGTACCCAGGGCCACAGCTTGAGACTCTGTCTCAAAAAAAGCCCCCAAACAAAAACAAAAGACAAAAAACAAAAACAATAACAAAAAATTTGAAGCGATTCCAGGTAAACTACTTAATTAACTTAATATAGAATGCTATAACAGTTTTCTATAGGATTATAAATTTAAAGTCAGATTCACTTGATAGTCCAGGAAGGCACTGATTTAGTTGTCTGTGATGACATTTCTGTTGCATTAAATTTGGACTTAAAAAATCAAACATGGATGATATAGGTGAACCAATTCAAACCAGAAACAATGCTAAAATTATAGCCATAAAAGACTGCCTGTACTATTCTTTCAAGTAATTAAAATACTGAATTTCTTTTCTTAATCTCAGAATTAGATATTTAATTATAATATGACATTTTCTAATGTGGCCTCATGGGATATTTACAGCACATATCGACAACATTCAATTGTTTATATTCTTAGGCTTATTTACATTTATTTCAATCTGCTGTCATTTTTTTTTTTTTGAGACAGAACTTCAAGCTTTCACTCTGGGTAGAGTGCTGTGGCATCACAGCTCAAGCAACCTCCAACTCCTGGGCCTATGCGATTCTCTTGCCTCAGCCTCCCTAGTAGCTGGGACTACAGGTGCCTGCCACAATGCCCAGCTATTTTTTTTTTTTTTGGTTGTACTTGTCATTGTTGTTTGGCAGGCCTGGGCTAGATTTGAACCCGCCAGCTCTGTGTATGTGGCTGGCGCCTTAGCTGCTTGAGCTACAGGCGCCAAGCCTCTGCTGCCATTTGTTTAAAATTTCAGATTAATGTGAGGGTACAAATGTTTAGGTTACACTATTTTCATTTCTAAAGTAAAGTTCAAGTTGTAGTTGAACTACATCACCAGGGGGCGTGCTGATTACCTTCACATTGTGCACATTAGGTGAGATTCTGCCTATCACCGGGCCCTCCTCCGCGTTCCCCTCTCTCTCCATTTTTCCTCCCCCTTGCTAGACTATCCTTGTCTTTTTTCTTTCACTTGGGTGTGTAGTTGTTTATATATTGATTTCATATTAGTATTGAATACATTGGATACTTTTTTTCCCTATTCTTTAGATACTTTACCAAGAAGGTTGTGTTTCAGGTCCATCCAGGTAAACACAAAAGATGTAAAGTCTTCATATTTTCTTATGGCTGAATAGTACTCCATGGTGTACATATACCACAGTTTATTAATCCACTCGTGAGATGATGGGCACTTTGGTTGCTTCCACGTCTTGGTGATTGTGAACTGAGCTGTGATAAACGTTCTAGTGCAAATGTCCTTGTGGTAAAATGATTTTTGTTCTTCTCAAACTGATCTTTTTAGATTTCAGAATATTAAGGGGATAAAAATATCTTTGAAACATGGGTTCAGTCAGGGCTGTAAATGTGCCCATCACCTAGTGTTCATTATACCCATTAGGTGGGTTTCTGTCTCTTCCCTCTTTCCTCCTCACCCCTGCTGATTTCCAATGACTTTTAATTGCCTCTGAGCACTTCTGTGCCCATCAGTTAGTGAGTGGATTAACAAAACGTGGTATATGTATATCATGGAGTACTATTCCGCCATAGAAAAGGATGAATTAATGCCTTTTAAAGTGATGTTTGGAGACCATTATCCTAAATGAAGTATCTCAAGAATGGAAAACAAAACTGATTTTTGACAAGCTGCAAAATTCAATTGAGGAAGGATAGCTCTTACAACAAACAGCGCTGGAACAACTGGATATCTATATCTACAGGCAAAACAACTCAAAAACCAACAAAAACCCCACCTTGATCTAAACTTCCTACCTTATACAAAAATTAAATCAAAATGGACCACATCCTTAAGTATAAAATGTAAATTGATAAAACTTGTAGAAAAAGGCATGGAAAAACATTCAGGAAATAGGGCTACGCAAAAAGTTCTTAGACTTCATACCCAAAGCACAATCCATAAAATGAAGTATAAATAAGTCCGTGAGGAAGTGAACTTCATCAAAATTAAAACTTTTGTTCTGTGATGACATTATTAAGAAGATGAATAGATAAGCTATAGACTGGGAGAAAATATTTGCAAAGCATAAATATGACAAAAGTCTTGCATCTAGAACATGTGATGTACTCTTAAAACTCAACAATATAAAACAAACAATTTGGGCTGGGTGCAGTGGTTCATGACTATAATCCTGGTACTTTGGGAGGCTCAGGCAGGAGGATAACTTGAGGAGAGAGTTCAAGACCAGCCATGGTGGAACAAGCCTGCAGTCCCAGCTAACTTGGGAGGCTGAGGCAGGAAGATGCTTGAGCCCAAGAGCTTGAGGTTTGCAATGAGACATGATGACACCACTGCACTGTAAGCTGGGTGAAAGAGCAAGACCCTGTCTCAAAAACAAATTTTAATTAGAAAATGGGTAAAAGGGGCAGTGCCTATAGCTCAAGGAGTAGGGCGCTGGCCCCATATGCTGGAGGTGGCGGGTTCAAACCTGGCCCCGGCCAAAAACTGCAAAGAAGTAAATGGGTAAAAGTCATGAACAGACATTTCACTGAAGATGATAAACTGCAAACAAGCACGGGAAAAGATGTTCAACCTCATTTGTCATCAAGGAAATGCAAATTAAAACTGCAATGATACCACTACACAACTCTCACAAGAGCTAAAATGAAAAACCATGAGAACACCAAGTGCCTGTGAAGACACAGACAAAGTTGGTCACTCACACATTGCTGGTGGGCATGTTAAAATGGTACAGCCATTCTGGAAAACAATGTGGCAGTTTCCTATAAAACTAAACAAACAACTACTGTATGTATGACTCAGCAATTGTATTCTTGGAAATTTATCCCAGAGAAATTAAAACATATGTTGACACAAGAACTTGTACATCAATGTTTACCATAGTAGCTTTTTTCATAATATTCAAAACGGAAAATAGCCCAGATGTCCTACAACAGGTAAATGGTTAAACAGTGTTAAACCCATACCATGGAATACTACTCAGCAATAAAAAGGAACAAACACATGGCAACTCGGTGACTCTCTGGGGAACTAGCTGGGGAGGGAGAACCAATCCCAAAAAGATACATGCCGTGTGACTCCATTTATATAATATTTTGAAATGATACATTTTTAGAAATAGAGAATAGATTAATGGTTGCCAGGAATTAGAAATTAGGGGATGTGGTGGATGGGATGAATGTGGTATGGAACTGTTCTGTACTTGGACTATGATGGCTGATATACAAACCTACACATGTGATAAAACCGTACAGAAGTAAACACACACATATACACAGTAAAAAAAAGACCCACACACACAAAATAAGGTTTTGATTCCCAACCTCTTCTAAAAGTACAAGTTCAGTAGTCACATAATATGACCTTCGATTTATGTCAGGCAAGTTTGACCAAATCTAGTCTCACTGCTTAGGCCATCTTTTCAGCCTTCACATATGTTTTCCTCACTGTGTGCCTGCTAAGCTAACACTACATTTTAAGGTTTTAGTTATTGTAGACTCTACCTTCTATGCTAGTTAGGTTAGGCTGTTGTTTAAAAGCAACCTTGAAATCTTAGGAACTTAACATAATTAAGGTTTATTTATCATTCAGAAAGGGCAAGAAAGAAGAAGAGAGAGAAGAGAGAAGGAGAGAGGGTTTAAGGGGTGGGGAGGGGAGAGAGACACAGACAGGCAGAAACTATTTTCCCACTAGTCATAGTTACTTTTAAGAACATATCCAATTTATAAAAATTTGAAAAACAACACTCAAAATTAATGTATGTGAATGCTTAGTGCTAACTCTCTGGCTAGTGTGAAGAAGAGTGCTGATAGAGATGTACAAAGTTCCTTCTCTGCCACAAGAATTCACATCCTGGTCTTGCCACTGATATTAAGATGGTGATAAGACACTCTGTGTATGGCACTATCCTTCACACACAATTAATAAAAAATACATTTCAAGAAAGGGTGTAAAAAGGAAAGAGAGAGAAAGTATTCTGAATTCTTGGAGGCAGAAGGGAACACACTAATAGAATTATTTTAATATTACATTTTAAGTGGTCTTCATTTAGTTATCCTGTTAAAATATTAATGATTATTCAAATGTCATTTCAAATTTCTTCCAGGAAACCAACTAAAGATGTTTTTCTTTCCTTTACCATACCCCGCCCACTCGCCTTGCATCTGTTCAAGGCAGAGGTGCCACTGATGTTTGTACCTCCTACACTGAGTAACACAGTGCCTCACATATAGCAGTTACAACTACTTTGTGGCTTTGACTTGGATCTAAAATAATACCTTCTGAGAAGATATTCACAATAGACATATCTGATAAAGGGCTAATATCCAGAACCCACAAAGAACTCGAACAAATGAGTGAAACCTCACAAACAACCCTATTGAAAGGTGGGTAAAGACATGAAAAGATGTTTTTCAAAAGAACATAGATAAATGGCCAAGAAACACAGGAGAAAATGCTCAACATCACTAATCATCAGAGAAAGGCAAATTAAAACCATAAGGAGATATCACCTTTCCCTGTTAGAATGGCTTTGACTGAAAGTCTAAAAACAATAGGTGCTGGCACAGATGCAGAGAGAAAGAAACACTATACACTACTGGTGGGACTGCAAATCAGTACAACCCCTATGGAAAACAGCATGGAGATTTCTCAAACAACTAAAAGTAGACCTACCAGTTCAATCCAGTAATCCCACTACTGGGTATCTACCCAAAGGAATGGAATTCATTTTATCAAAAAGACATCTGCAGTCAAATGATTATTGCAGCACAACTAACAGTTGGAAAGGTTTGCAATCAATCTAAATGCCCATCAATTCATGAGTAGAGTAACAAAATATGGTATATGTATACTGTGGAGTATTATTCAGCCATATAAAGGGATTAATTAATGCCTTTTGCAGTAATTTGGAAGGAATGGGAGATTATCCTAAGTAAAGTATCTCAAGAATGGAAAAGCAGGGCAGCACCTGTGGCTCAATGAGTATGGTGCTGGACCCATATACTGAGGGTGGTGGGTTCAAACCCAGCCCCAGCCAAACTGCAACAAAAAAATAGCCGGGCATTGTGGTGGATGCCTGTAGTTCCAGCTACTTGGGAGGCTGAGGCAAGAGAATCGCCTGAGCCCAGGAGTTGGAGGTTGCTGTGAGCTATGATATCGCTGCATTCTACAGTGGGCTATAAGTGAAACTCTGTCTCTACAAAAAAAAAAAAAAAGAATGGAAAAGCAGACACCACATGTACTCTCTAATAAACTGGAACTAACTGATGGGCACACACAAATGCATAGATGGAATACAGAGGGCAGAAAAAGTCTGGAAATCAAGCAGATGGAAAAAGTAATATCCCACCTAACAGGTACAATCAACACTATTCAGGTGATGGGCACATTTATAGCTCTGACTCAAGCCATGTAACAAAAACGTTTGTACTCCAGAGTATTTTGAAATAAAAAGTAAAATAATATAAAGCTTTCTCTATAAAATAAAATAAATAAAAGTAACACCTTCCAATTATACAGCATTTTAATTTTCAAAATGCCTATACACCTTAATTCCTACAATACTCTGAAATGGAACAAATAATCGAAAACTCAGGAAGGTTAAGTAAATTATCAAAGGCCAAAACTAATGAGAATTTATACTAGACTCCTATCTAATGGCTTTTTCTATTACAGTGCACCTGTTTGTCAAGTGCTGTGAATTTTTTAAACAAAAAGTACTATGCTAACTGACACCAAAAGCATAAGGACCACTATTTGCTGTCTTTTCAAACGCTGAAGTGCTCAGAAAGAAGCAAGTCTATCTGAATTCCATCTGAGGAGGTTTAATTGGTGAAAATCCATCAGGTCATTTTATCTATGAGGTGGCCACTGAGCATATGCCCCAAAACAGCATTATAGGTTCCAACGTACTGTATTTGTTTTTTAGTCACTAACAGGAAGAAAATTGCTTTGGGGAAAAATCTATCTTTCTCACAAACAATATACATTCTGCTATTTGGGAGTGATTTAAATTATGTTACATATAATTCATCTGGGGAAGGCTCTCCAGCTTGAGGAAATTCACTTGGGCACAAAATGTACATAAGTAGGATTAGTGAGAAATCTAATTTTGCAGATGTATTGAGTGTATTTCAAATCTGGATTTACATACAGAAAAGGAAGTTTGGGAAGTGGAGCTCTGAGAATGTTAAACATCACATACTCCTTCCTAACAGAAGTTGAAGACTTGTTACATTCTAATCTTAGTACCTTAATCTAACCTACAAGAAGTTCTTTAGAATCAAGGGACAAAGGTGTGACAATGAATCTATTTTGTCTATAAAGGGGAGTGGAGATGAGCAAGTGGCTCATGAAACAATGAAAAGACATAAAATACCTTTCAATTAACTGCAATGGGAAGAACCAAGTGTCTCTATTGAGCATAAGAGATCCTAAAAAGGAGCCTCATAAACAGAGATGTCTTTGTGCTGCTGGCACACTTCTGGCAGATCAAGGACATTTGCTTTTTGTTTCTCAAGTATCTGAAGCAGAACATTATACTGAAAAACACAAGAGATGATCTCACCAATCTAGCAACACAACCAAAATTTCCCAAAGAATTTAAGAAAAATTCAAAACAAGTAACAAGTAAACAAGTAAAAACAAGTAACAAATTGGCTCAGATGGATTGCCAACTCTGTTATAAGTGGTCCCAGAAGAGCTGGAGTTGCTGCAGTTCCAGTGACTGCCAACTCAGAAGAGGTAAAAGAAACGACCTTGATCAGTAAGTCAGATTCTATTCCAGAAGATGAAGGAGGAAGAAGACACTTTAATTCAAATTCAAAGGCACCTTTGGCATCTTAGCATTTGCTATTCTTCAGATATGAGAGGGCTGAAAGTAATATTTTAAAAATCTTCCTGGTCTTACCAACACTTCTTGAAAAAAAAAAATCCAACACTAAAAAATCTAATTTAAAACATTCTCCTCAAACAATAAATACTATTTGGGTAAAAACAAAAGTATGATCATGACAAATCACACAAAGCTGCTTCTCTAAAATGATCCTAAAGGCATTTTATACAAGAATTAGATATACCATGATAGATGGTTAAGAATGTTTTACGTAAAAAAATAAGGTGTTTATAGACATTTAGCCCAGTATTAATGGGACTGTATCTTGAAAACATTATAAGATCTCTTATATCTTTTTAAGTTATCTGCATAACTCTTTCTGCCCTATATAGCAGCACAAATGTTGTGAGCAGCTACCAAATTATGTGGTTCTATTCCATGTGAGACTGCAATGATTAAGGATGAAATATATTTAAGTCTTAAAGCTTTGAGACACCTTCTAAAAGAAGTAAAATTCCATAAAAACACTCTGTAAATTTTCAAATAATGACAAGTATAAGATTTTCCATTGCCCAATCCTTTATTGTGGTGTCTAATAAATATTAACAAACACAACAATGGTTTGGGATATGAAGAAACAGAAAATGCCTATCCTTCACCCTCCCTCCCCTCTCTAAGAGAAGTAGTTCCATATACTTAAAACAAGTAACAAATTGGCTCAGATGGATTGCCAACTCTGTTATAAGTGGTCCCAGAAGAGCTGGAGTTGCTGCAGTTCCAGTGACTGCCAACTCAGAAGACAGATGTATGACTGCAGCATTGCCATAAAGCCAAATTCAAAATAATGCTATAAATTTTTACAATGAGAAAGACAGAAGGGGAAACTGGTATTTGACTATAGTTACTATTAACTTTCAATTATCTATACTAATCAGGGGGGAAAGAGGTACACATAATGTTAAACAATGGAGAAATATCAAATTTTAAGACTGGCCATTATCTGCACATGTTCAGATACTCCTTAACTCAATACTTGTATACTTAATCTGTGATTCTTTTCTAGTTCAATCTCATCACTGTTGGTTCCACTAGGTTAGAGGGGGAAAGGGGCCTGGTTCTTTATAATTTATTCATGAATATTGAAAAGTTGATTAGAGACTGTAATATTTTAATATTTAAATTATAATGTTTAATTACCAAATCACTTTTAAAGAGCTGATTTTTTTAGTTAAATATATGTTCCTATTAGTGTAACAGTTGCCATGTTTTATGATGGAAAAAATATCTGTATCAACATTAAAGATGTTAAATTGTAAAAGCATTTCCCAGAAATGTTTTAAGATAAAGATTTGACTTTATATATAAGTTCAAGATTTTTCTTTAGTTAAAAATACTTGTATTCTTAAAATGATACATTCATTAGTTTTTCTATAACTATTATTTGAATGTGAACTAATGGATTCATTGAGCTTAATCTTAAAACTCTCCGGTCCACATACCACTTCAGTAAATATGATCCAATTAACTAATGAAAAGCAAAATAAAACAACACAAAGACCTCTTTTAGACAGCATAATTAAGTCCTGCCTCTTTCCACTTCTTGATCATGTCATTTCCTGACATGAAAAAGAAAGGCTCCTTAGGTGAGAATGGCAAAAAGGAGCCGACCAGGCTTTCCCCCATTCCTTATTATGGCCTCCTTTGTGTCAGTTGAGAACATATAAGAAATTTCACCAGCTTTCCAGATCAAATGAATTTTTAGCCAAAATCAACTTCTGGTAATCATTACATTTCACTGTTATTCTTTTTATCTTATGTTGACTGAGAACTTTACCAAGACACCTTAATTTTATATCCCACCCCAAGTATTATCATATTTTGAAAACTTCTGTCCTCTACTATTAGATACGTGACTAAGATTTGTTTGTATGTTCCATGATGCAAAGCATACAGGAAGTAGGAATACCATTCTGGTAATAAGAAAATCTGTACTCTGGCTCTAGCTACACCATTAATTAACTGCATTCTTAAGGAAGTCATTCAACCTCTCAGGGCCACAGTTTCTTAATTTAAATAGTAGTCCCTTACAATGCTAACAACCTTAATTTTACTAAGAGAACACTGGTTGAAACCCTTGAGATTTCATTTCTGACAATTAGGATTGCCACCAAGAGAAAAATCACCATAATTTTTCTTTATAACTCAAATTACATTTTGACACTCCTCCACTTCACCCAAGAATAAGGTGACCAGATTTTAACATTGGTAAAGCAGGACACCGTGAGGGGGCGGGGCCTGGGGGGGAAGGCCTGACAACAATGCAAACTTTGATAAGCAGTTCTCAATAATCAGTTCTCAACAATTATTTGTTATTATTAAAGTTTAACATTATAAAATTAACAAAAATAATATAAAATGCATATCC
>CAUYQV010155768.1:0-10021 GCA_963574575.1 Galagoides demidoff | reverse complement strand
TAGTGTGATTTTTGGTCTTCTAGATATATTCCTAGTAGAGGAATTATAGGATTAAATGTAGAAACTGAGCTATGGAGAGGTTAAGTAACCTCAATAAAAAATATTATTTAAATTTCTATATGTAAATAGCATTGACTGACTACATTTAAATATACTTTTTCATGTTTCTAAATAGAGTATTAAATTTGTTATGGAATATGTCTTTTAAAGATATGTGAACTTATATGTGACATGTATATAATGTTGGGGAAGGGGAAGCTAAAGAGATTATATTTCCCTCTCCTTGACTTCTCTGAGAACTAACTTATCTATGCCCAAGGTCTCAGTCTTTCAAGGCTGAGATTTTAAACTTGATCCTAAATAAGCGGCCCAAAGGATTCTGGTAAACTTGGAAACTGCAGTTTTAAAGCAAAAAAAATCCCTCCCCCAAATGACACGTTTCCCCCCTCCACCCTGCCCACTTACATGCAGCCCCATGTCCATCCATCCCGCACAGGTTAAGCATTCCACACACTGGATACTCTTCCAGTCCAGCTTAGTGGTTTTGCTCTGTACTTTACCCCCCAGTAGCTCATTAATTCCCAGGGTTTCAAACGTCCTCCAAAGTACATCAGCTCTCATCCTTCTGTCCAGTTTAGATCTGTATATTGAATGGAACACCACATAGGTTTACACTTTACAGGCATCATATATTCAATATATTATTCCTTATATTTAATATATCTAAGCCAGAATAAATGAGCTTCCCCTTCGAATGTATTTCTTCTAAGGGTACATGGCAGCCCCTCAGCCGAATAGTCTAAGTAAAACCCTGGAAATCAGATTGATCAATCATCCCCGTCTTTACATTGTATACCTACTTGATGATTCAAAAAACCCAACAATGCTATCTGTTAGAAGACTCCTAAAGCTTCCCTCCACCACCATAAGCCAAGCCACCATGTCTCTCATCTGGACAATGCTAAGAGCCTCCTAACAGCCCACTTTCTTTCCTTGCATTTCTTTAGTCTATTCTGAACGGGCAGATTCAAACGGAAAACCACTCCCTGGCTTAAGTCCTTCTAAGGACTTTCAAATGGTTTATGGAGAAAGAACACAATCTTTACCATGGCTTACAAGTCACTGGGTGACTCTGCTCCTAACTTCTTCTGCAACTTGATCTCATGCCTCTCATTCCCTGGATTACTCACCTCCAGAACATATGGGTCCTTCATGAATTCTTTGAATGTGCTCAGTTCTTTCCTGTTTTTTCTAGGCTTTGGCACATGCTGTTCATTTTACCTGGAAGTCTTTCTTCCCCGTTTACTATTTAGTCAAACTCATGATCATTTTTTGGACCTCAGTTTTACAACTTCCCTGGAGAAGTCACAGGCATCCACCCCCACACACAGACTAGATTAGGGGGTGTTCCCATTAGACAATGTCATGGTGCAATGGACTTTTCCTTTACCATGCTTTGTTGTATGATTTACTTTTCTTTGTCGTCCTTCTGATTTGTATGATTATTTATTGCTTTAAACTCATATCCTTACAAGAGTGAATGAACAACTACTATCCTGATAGTTTGAATCATAATAAGAATAGACATGTGAAGTACACTTTTTTAGCTTATTTTCATAACAACTATCTGAAATGATGTTATCATCCTTTGAGAGGCAAGGAAAACTGTCATAGAAAGCAGGTTGGTTTCATGGGATGGGGCTGGTATACAACTCAGGTCTGTTTGTGTCCACAGCTCAATTTCACTACCTTCCAAGTTACTTTAATATGTATTCTTCCAGAAAGGGGCATTGTTGTGATCACTCTACATTTTAAAGAATAAGTAATTGCCAATGAATAAATTTCTGCAATTATTTTGTACTTTATAAATGCAAAATAGTGTTAATGCTTCTTTGGCATTTCCAGAGAATTCTTCTTCAGGATGAGGGAAACCTGTTATCACCACTTCCCATTTAGAGCAAAGCCCATTTAAAACCGTTAGAGAAACTCCTGATAAATTAAGAAGCATTTCACATTCATTGAAATGGAAACCACCTAAAGAAAGGAGCGGGGTGGATTAAAGCAAGTTTAGGTTGAAAAGGAAGTTGGTGAGATAAAGGTAAGAACAAAGAAAATGGAAGAGATACTGGAGGAGAGTAGTAAAGAAGAAAAGAAACAAAGAAAAATAGAGCTCTCAAGTTCTTGGGAGAGTCTAGAAAAACATATAGCAAGAAAGATGTTATTTCTGCTTCAAACAAAAATAGTGGCATGTCTGAGCCTCCAGGTTAGTAGTAAACAGTCAGAGCACCTGATCACTAGTAGGCTTCCTCATGCCCAGGTTTTAGAATGGTTTGGTCAATGAAAATTTAAATAACATATTCTATTTGCAAGTAATATCTTTGTTTGCAACAATAGTGAAAGTGAGGGAAAGTTAGAGGAGTCTCCACCTCCATCCTAGGCCAAAAGGCCTGTGTCCTCATGTCTTAGGCTCTGTTCCCCACTCCAGCATCAGACTTCGGTTTGCCCTGATCCTCCAGCTAGGTTCTTCTAAAGACCAAACATGGCAAACCATTTTTATTCCCCCCAAACATGGTTCCTTACCTACAAAGTAGAGATAATCATTCTGGGCTAGTTTTTTGTTTGTTTGTTTTATTAAATCACAACTATATACATTAATGCATTTATGGGGTACAATGATCTGATTGGATATATAATGTGAAATGTTTACATCAAACTGGTTAACATCACCTCGCTTATTTATTTGTTGTGGTAAGACATTTATACTCTACTCTTGGCTAGGCGCCTGTAGGTCAGTGAGTAGGGTGCTGGCCACATACCCTGGAACTGGTGGGTTCAAGCCCAGCCTGGGCCTGCTAAACAAAATGACAACTGCAACCAAAAAATAGCTGGGTGTTGTGGTGGGCGCCTGTAGTCCCAGCTACCTGGGAGGCTGAGGCAAGATTATTGCTTAAGACCAAGAGTTTGAGGTTGCTGTGAGCTTGACACTATGGCACTGTACTGAGGGCAACATACTAAGACTCTGTCTCAAAAAAAAAAAAATTATACTCTACTCTTAATAGTTTTGAAATGTATCATTGCATTGTGCATATTAGGTGAAGTCCCACTAAATACCCTCCCTCTTCTTGGTCTCCCCCCTCCCCTCCCCTCCTGTCTCCCTCCTCTTCCCTCCTGCTTTCTGGACTATAGTTGTGTTTTATCATTTGTAGGAACATATCCTTCTTAGTAAAGTATCTCAAGAATGGAAGAAAAAGTATTCAATGTACTCAATACTATTATGAAACCAATATATAATCACCTACACATTCATACAAATGATAAAACACAACTACAGTCTAGGCCAGTCTTTCTTGGTACTTTTTGGCTCATACAATCTCAGAAGTGGGAAGGAGTTGAAGGGAGAATTTCCAGAGTGACCTCAGACTGGACACGTGACTCTCCGCTGCATTACCCCAGCCATCTACCATGCCTTATTTGCTCTTCCACACTCTTCCCTCAATTCCAACACTTCAAATATTAACACCTTTATAATTATTTACTCTATGAAGTAGTTTCTCAGGGATTATATTGTGTTCATACAAATGGAAGAATTTTGAACTTTAAAAATTAAAGTGATGCCATTTTTATTTTATGCAATACATATAAGGAAATATAAATAAAGGATAAAGGAAAATGATAACTAGGTTCTCATATTTAAGGAAATCTAGATTTTTAATTTTGCTTTGGAGTCCAAATGGAAAAAAAAGTCCTAAAGTTACAGCCTTAAACACATCATTCCTTTGCCTTGGTGGTTTCCAAGGTGTGGTCCTTGGGCCAGCAGTGGTGGTGGCATCGCCTGGATATATGTTAGAAATTCAAAACCTCTGTCCCACTCCACACTCACTGAATCAGAAACTCTGGAGCTGAGAGGCCAGGAATCTGCTGGATTATAAGCCCTGTCCCTTGAAGGTTGAGAACCTGAGAACCACGGGTTTATGCTGTGAACTCAAGCAAGGATGCAGAGGTGTTAAGGGAAGTAGACAGACACAGAGCAAGTGGACATGGGTGCATTTTCATCATTAAAAATGAAGATACTATTAGATTGAACCACATGATATTGCTGATAGTCCACCATATCTGATTGACATAAAATGCAGATATAATTCAACCTAAATGCATATTTTAAGGTGTTGTTATTATAAAGATAGGTTGATCTGATCACTGTGGGGGAAAAAAAATGCACAAAGCCTAGTACAGTCAATAAATGTTCAGTTCACTGTCTTTTCCCTAATGCTTTAAAACAAACCAGGTGACGTCTTGAAGCCTCAGAAAAGAGCTCTAAAGTAATTATCAGATATGCCTCCCCGTGCCAAGTGGAGATCGATGTTTGGCAGGTCAGACTCAGATGGAAGGAATTGTGTTGTCAAAGAATGTGCCATCAGCTCACATCCCTTGTATGAAAAAAATACTATAGTTGTCCTCTCCAATAACAAAGACAAACTAGGTAATACAATGTCTAGATGTTTGCCTACACGTACCTGCGGGCCAAAATAAAAACCAACTTTATTCCTACCCCCTTCTCCTTTCAGGCATATATGTATATGCCTAATCCCTCCCAAACATTCTTTCCCTACCTGCAATTGCCTGAAAGAGATGGAAACGAGCACAGTGTTCACCAATAGTTCTGAAGCAAGACATGAACACAAAACGGAGACTCTTGGCTGAAGTCACTGCCAACAAAGATTGAGTCCTGCATCTCTCTCGGTGTGTGTGCTACAAATAGGCTGTGTTACTAGAAATGGCCTAGAAAGAAAAAGAACACACCTTCTGACCGATCTGTGTCAACTAGATGAGAAATGTTGAATTCAGATGACTAAGGCAAATGCACCTGGTGGTCTTTGAGAACTTCAACAGAAAAGATGGAGCTCAAGTTGAAGAAGGAGAAGGAAGAAAGGAGAAAAATGGCAATGGAAACAGAGCACTTTAGGGGGGAGGATATATGCCCTCTTCTCAAATTAAAGTTAAAGGGTTTGAAAGATCAGAATTCTGTCCCATACATCTTTAAATAGTACTCTCTATGGAGGTACTTGGTAGGTACCCACATGGAAGGTAGACTAGTCATTTAGTAGTCAATACTCATCAATGAATAAAAGACAGGGAAAAGGAAGAGAAGTACAGATTTCCATCTAGCAGGTGGTTGACACAAGCATGCTTTGTTAGTTGCCCCAATTAGTAAAGAATCACGAGCCATTCAGATTTTAAAATAATCATGTTTATCCTTCCCATCTGCCTGCCCCTGCCCTAAATTGAGGATATTGTGATCCAAGTACCTGCCCACATTGGAAATAATCCCAATGCTCAAGTGGTCACATTTTTTTGTGGAATATTGGTGCCCTGACTTTTCATTGGCTTGCACTAACCCATTTGGGGAGATGAATTTGTCTCTCTTAGTTTATTTCCAGAGCACACGGCCAGACAGATGGGACCCTCCCAGCTCAAACTTGAGGTTACAGCACACTTGGAGAGTTTGTGGTTATGCATTTTCTTCCTAATGACAATCTGAATCTTGCCTCGTGGTCCAAACCATTTAAGCACAATCTTTCAGATCTGTCACCTAAAAGTTGAGTACAGTGTCACTTTGCAACCAAATTGAGGTACAGTATTATCACTGCAACCTACCAGGAGCTTGGAGATATCAAGATAATGAGAACCAGATAAGGGAAGTGTATATGTATTTTGTTCTTCCTTAATTATTTTTACACACTCTCCATGGGAAGGAGGCAATTTTGTTTTGAATATGAAGTAAATCTAATTAGAAGGAAGGAAAAAATAGCTAGCTATCATTTCCATGAACCAAAGATACTTTTATCTAATCAGCATTCTCTATTAGCTAAGTATTCAAACTCTATTTGAATCTAAATAAGACAGAAATGCTTCTTTCTATTAATTATAAAAGTTTGAGAGTATTTAAAACTTTTCAACCTTTCTGAGTTAGTCAAATAAAATGTTAAAAAGGAAGAAAGGATGTTTCACCTAAAGTAATACAAGGTCATTACAATTCTTTACAGAGAGAGAGAGAGGGAAAAAGTACTTCTCCCACAACGACAAAATGGCTCCTTCAATTGGCCCCATTATTCACTTCCATATTCAGGCCCACAGAGGCAGTGAAAATCCTTAATCTTTCAAATCCCAGTTTCTTTGCTCTTTCTTTTGTAAAATCTTTAGTCTAAGGACATGTTAATTACTTTTCTGTGTTCTATGCCATTGTGTGCTCACTTTTTATTTTTTAATTGATTTTTAATTAAAATCATAACTGTATACCTCCATTGGGAACAATGGGACGATTTGATACACAGTGTGAAAAGGTGAAATCAAACCATTTAACACAGCCATCATCTCACTTTCTTGTTTTTTGTGGTAAGACATTTGAAATTTATTCTTAGTTATTTTGAATCATACCTTTGCGTTGTGCGCATTAGATGAGATCCCACCAAATGCCCTCCCTCCTCCCACCAACCACCCTCCCTTTCTCCTTCTTCCCCTCCTCACCCCTCTCCCTTCCTAGACTATATTTGTGTTTTATCATGTGTATGAGTGTGTGTTTATATACAGGTGTGGGTGTGTGCTCACTTTTTAATATAAATATTATCATATTATTTCATAACTGACAATTTCCACACCATGACTATACCATGAAATCCAGGAGTTTCTTGAGCACACACACCATTGCTCTATTCATCTTCAGTGTCTGGCACCTAAAATACCACCAGCAAATATATATTAATTTAATGAATGAATTAGGATTAGTATTTTATTAAGCTTGCGCAAACTTGACCCTTGCCAGAGCCATTCACCTACCTACACCAAAATAATTACTTACATAGGTGATGTTTACGGTGCCATCCCAAAAAATATTGGAACTGACAAGTGACTTAGACAATATTTAATTCAGCCCTGTCAATTTTCAGATAAGGAAGGCAAAGTTCAGAGGAGAAGCAAACGATTTATTGATCTAGCCATTTCCGCATGTGTAAATCCCATTTAGCCTTCATGCTTAATATACACCTCAGATGTCATTCACTTTTCAATTAAGCAAAGGTACATCACAGTACACTGAATATTGTTAATAATAATGTATTTTGCATTTCAAAATTGCTAAGAGAGTAAATTTCAAATGTTCTTACAAAAAAAAAATCTTAAGCATTTGAGGGGCCATCTCAAATATGTTACTTACCTCGATTTAATTATTCCATATTGTGTTTATAAACCATGACATCGTGTGGTACTCTGTTAGCACAGGCAATTACAAATTGTTAATTTGCAAGAAAAAAGAAAACCCAAATGCATATTTCAGGTACATTTATTTTGCAAACGAAAAAAAGAAAGTGTGCTTCAGATGGGTTAATGTCTTCCACTGTCATTCAGGGAGCTGGGATGCAAACCCTGGCTTGCTCATTCCAAGGACCACGTTCTTTCTGGCACATCTTTCACCTGTGATATTACTGAGAAATAATAAAGACATCCATATTAAAACCACACTCCATGTTCTAATCCATTCTGATTTCATTTCTAATCTATTAGAAAGGGAATTATATGACCTTTATCTCAGAGATAAGGATTTGAATAAAATTATGATATCTTCAAAGAAAGGGGAAGAACAGGGATAGATAACAGAAGACAGAATAGTAAAGAGAAAAGGTTCCAGGCTTTGGAATCAGGTAGACATGAAATCAATTCCTAACTCTGTATTTGATCTGGAGTGTCACATGGACCAAAAGTCAGAGAGTAAGTATACCTCACAAGATCATGACAAGTAATTAGTTTTAAGGGACCTAGTACTTTCTTCATTCCTTCTTAAAGTCTTCAAGAACCTACCAGCAGACTTACCAAGTAAGCACAAAATTTATCATAATCTTACAGACCAAATAAGGTAGATGAGAACATATTTTCCCTTATATGTGTTTTCAGAATGATCCTCCAACACAGAATTACATTTTTCTAATGTAATTCTTATATATTAGATTTTCTTATATATTAGATTTCTTATATATTAGATTTTCAAATAAATGTCTTATCACTTTTATCACATAAAATGGGACCAGTTGTCACAGCAGCTAGCTTTGAGGTTATGTGCTTACACAAGTTAACATCTTTAAAGTAGTAGATTAAAAGTGCAGATAGCATTCCTCAATTCTTGTCCTGTTATCCAAATGGAGAAGAAATGGCCACTTATGAAACCACCGTTTAGTAACCTAGGACTATTTCTTGCACATCTGAACATGGAGGCATGGGCATGCAAACCAGAAAATCAAATAGAAGACTAAAGCTCCATGTGCTTCTCATTTCAGTACTGTGGGAAAAGACTTGCTGGGCATAGAAAAAAGATTGTGACATTTTTTTTCTATTTCCTGTTTCCTTTTCTTCCTTTTCCTTTGCACAGCTTCCTCTTTTCCATTTTTCTCTTTCTTGGTTATTCTTTCCTCCTTCCTTTTTCTTTCTTCTTTTTATAAAATTTGCACCAACCATTTTCTTTTACTTGCCTGAAAGTTTCTGCCCTTGGAAGGGGCACTCCCAACTCCACACAATGTCATAGATTCATAAGCCTATAAATGTGCCAAATAATTAAAGAAAGAAAAATCTGACAATCCCACAAAGGATGGATTTTGTGATTCCACAAATGACAGTGAACCTTTCTCTTCCCAAATCTTCCATAAATTACCACCATGTGTGACAGTCTTTTTTTGTTATTGTTGCAGTTTTTGGCCAGGGCTGGTTTGAACCTACCACCTCCAGTATATGGGGCTGGTGCCCTACTCCTCTGACAGGCGCTGCCCCCACCTGTGACAATCTTTAATTAGTGAAAACAATGTCTGGTTATGTGAGTGATTAGTGTAGCTGGCTTCATGAACAAATTTTAAGAACCTCTCTCTCTCTCTTTTTTTTTTTTTTGGCTGAATTCAGGGAACTTTATTGATGTTACATGACAAGGTGGGGCTCCCTAGGCCCCTCCCATTCTTTAGGGGGTCTGGTGTGGAAACTGTGTCGAGGGAAATTCTCAGTGAGATGGGGGCCTGCGTAGGCAGGGGCACCCCAGCCCCTAAGGACATCTCTCTTCCTCTCATGCTCTCGCTGGGGTTGGTGGTCAGGGGTCTCTTACTTCTTGGAGGCCATCGGGCCATAAGGTCCACCACTCTGTTACTGCAGCCAAATTCGTTGTCATACCAGGCAATGAATTTGACAAAGTGGTCGCTGAGGGCAATGCCAGCCCCAGCATCAAAGGTGGAAGAGAAGCTGGCACTGCTGAAGTCAGAGGGGATGACCTGGTGCTCCCTGTAGTCCAGGATGCCCTTGAGGGGGCCCTCTGATGTCTGCTTCTCCACCTTATTGATATCATCACTTGACAGCGTCTTTCGGATGGCAGGTGAGATCCATAATCAACAAACAGGTTGGCAGTGGAGACACAAAAAACCATGCCAGTGAGCTTCCCATTCAGTTTAGGAATCACCTTGCCTACAGCCTTGGCTGCACCAGTTGAGGCAGGGATGATGCTCTGGAAAGCCCCACAGCCATCACACCACAACTTGCCAGAGGGGCCATCCACAGTCTTCTGGGTGGCAGTGATAGCATGAACTGTGGTCATGAGTCCCTCCACAGTGCCGAAGTTGTCATGGATGACCTTGGCCAAGGGGGTAAGCAGTTAGTGGTGCAAGAGATATTGCTAACAGTGCTGAGGCTATTTTCATACTTCTCGTGGTTCAAACATGGGGGCATCAGCAGAAGAGGCAGAGATGATGACTCTTTGACACCCCCCTGTAGGTGAGCCCCAGCCTTCTCCATGGTGGTAAAGATGCCAGTGGACTCCACAATGTAGTTGGCACCTACCTCACCTCATTTGATTTTGGTGGGATGTCACCCCTTAAAGATGGTTATGGGATTTCCATCGATGACAAGCTTCCCATTCTCAGCCTTGACTATGGAACTCACCATGGGTGGAATCATACTGGAACATGTAGACCATGTAGTTGAGGTCAATGAAGGGGTCATT
>CAUYQV010155763.1:0-12582 GCA_963574575.1 Galagoides demidoff | reverse complement strand
TCCCTCCACCCATCTGCCCTTCTCCCCTCCTCTCCCTCACCCCCTCCCCATATTCTTGAACTAGAATTGGGTTGTAGCTTTCATTTGAGAACTATAAATTAGTTTCATAATAGGGTTGTGTACATTGGATACTTTTTCTTCCATTCTTGTGATACTTTGCTAAGAAGAACATTTTCCAGTTCCATCCATGTAAACATGAAGGAGGTAAAGTTTCCATCTTTCTTTAGGGCTGCATAGTATTCCGTGGTATACATATACCACAGTTTATTGATCCATTCGTGGATTGATAGGCACTTGGGCTTCTTCCATGACCTGGCAATTATGAATTGGGCTGCAATAATCATTCTGATACAAATATATTTATTGTAATGTGATTTTTTATCTTCTGGGTATATATCTAATAAAGGAATTGTAAGATCGAACGGCAGGTCAATTCTTAGTTCTCTAAATATTCTCCAGACGTCTAATTCTCAGATTCTTCAGTTGGCCCCTGTGTCTGAACTTTTTGTACAGAGAGAACAAGATAGCTCCCCAAGGGACGCCCAGGCCAGAGCAGCACAGCAGAATTGTTTTAACTGGCTTGGGGAGATGGTGGAAGGGTTTGGGAGACCCTGAGTGATATTCCGGGCACAGAGAAATGTGCACTCATTGGCTTTTGCCCTGAGATTCCAATATTTTCTATTCCCCAGCACCTCTGTCAGTTCAAATAGGTGCCACGGCAAAACTAGGTATGGAAAGTGGGGAGCGTGGCAGGATTCCAACTCACAAAATTTGGGCTGGGTATAAGTCATGCAACTCCGTCCAGGGAAATCCCCACACTGAAGTGCCCCAGCTGGTTTCCCCATCACTTTAGCTAACTTTCCATTGCCACACACCCACCCCTCCCCACCCCCCAGGTCTTTTCTAAAGAACTTATTGCTCACCTAGTAACTAGTCAGGCATGAGAATCAGAAGCCATGAGCCCAGTTTCTGAACTCTAGAAACTGTCATCTATGTGAGAAGATGAAACTTACATTCATAAGACATGTAGGGAGGACCCAAGAGTCTATACAATGACCCAGGGCCAAACGGCAGCGCAAGATGCCGGGTAGGTTCGGGGGTCCACGTGAGCTGGAGCAGTGGGAAAAGGGTTCAAGGAAGAGAGACAGTCAGTGCACAGCACACAGGAATTACGGGGCAGGGCAGGTAATAGGAAACAGACACTGGAGTATAGGATGTGACTGACCCGAGAGAAAACTCATGTGAAATAAGCCACCGCTTATTGCGTGCCTATTGTCTATATGCTGTGCCAGGCATTTTCCATCTGTTTCTTCAGTTTATCCTCCCAACAAAAGCGGTAGTGTTCTTATTTCCAGCTTGTCAGTGGGGAGACAGAGAGGTCTATATGAATTTAGACTTGACCTGATGGCCAATGAGAATCTCTGCCAGTGGCTACAGTGGGGCATAACTTGATAGTAATGATGACAGAGTTAGATTGGCCTGGATGTGGTGTCCCAGGTGCTGCAGGACACTGCCCACCAACCACCTACGGGATCATGACCCGGGAGCAATGCTAAATGCTGGCCCATTTGACTCCAGTGCACTAATGCCAGCCTTCACACCAAGGGCCTCTATCCGCACCTGCTCTCTTTCCCACAGTGCCCATCCTCTCCTTGTCAGCAGCACCCTCCTCCCTGGCCCTTCCACTGGGTGACAGAACTGTTAGGAGCCCAGCGAGGTGTGATCATAACAGTCACCCAAACTGTAGCTATGACTAATTGAGTAGTGAGATTCAGGAAGCATTAATAATTATTACAATGATGTTTTTCTGCTTTGTGTTTTTTTTTTTTTCTATTTTTTGAGGTTCTATGCATGAGGTGGAGGGTGAAAGGCAGGGCCAAGCTTTCCGGAATTGAGAGGACATGAGTTGTATTCCACCTCCCACCCACGACAGGGGCTTGCCGGCTAGGCTGGGACATGAGTTGTATTCCACCTGCCACCCACGACAGGGGCCTGCCGGCTAGGATTCTAGTTGACTCTCCAGGCGGCACCTGGACAGAGGTCTGAGCAATCTGGGGCCCGGGGTGAGTCAGGCCAGTTGGGGGAATCGGAGGCATTCTTCCGGAACTCAACTGCATACAGTCGGGGAATCCCTCAAGGGAACCATGGACCCACGCTGACCAAATCCGGCGTATAGGAAAGCCCTGTCTTGCTACATGACCCCTGATTCATGGCTTTCCCCTCCTGGGGCCTGGCTCACGTGCTGCCCCTGAAGTAGCCACCACAAGCTGCCTCGTGCTATTTTTAAAATAGTCACACTTCAAAGTCCTCAGAGGACAAACTCCACCTGAGAAGAGACTGAAGTGTCCAAAGCCATAAAAGCCATCTTCAGAAGACCTAGGCGGGATCTAGCTCCAGGTGCAAACGCCTGAGGAAGGGCTGACCAGCCTGGGTGACTGTCTGGGGTCTATGTGTGTGTCCCACAAACACATTCCCGCTCACAAATGCAAATCCGTCTAAGGTTAATTGATCCTCAAAGCCCTTCATTCCACTGTTATTAAAATGCAAATCATTCCAGTAGAAGGAAAACTAACATTCTAACATTTATTCAGTATTTTCTATGTACTTGGCACCAAGAAGTACTTCATTTCAGCTAATCATTTGTTCCATTGCCAATTGGTTCCCCCATTACTCTGATAAGGGACAGCAGAGTATGGCGTCTGCAACCACACCACCTGGGATTTCAATCCTTGTTCTGACACTAGCTATATGGGCACATTGGATTGGGCATATCACCTCTCTAAACCCAGATTCCCCCAGCTATATGGTGGGCTTATAAGAAGTACTCAATATCCATTATACAGATAGATAGTAGGCTCGTTGTGAGAATTAAAGGAGTTAATATACATATGCCATTTAGAACAGAGCTTGATGCTTTCCAAGGGTTAGCTCTTATTTTATTGTGTTGTTTATTCTAAAGAATACATGATTCTTACATCAGGCTCAGTCCTAGAAACTGCTGCTAAAAACAGAGGGAAAATGAACATGCCAAACCCCAAAGGGACAGCCAGAGCATCCCATTTTTGTCATTGCCCAATTCTTCCTAAGGTAGCCCTGTCTGAGAGCATTCTTAACTGCTATACAGCCTTTAAATGGGGGAGAGAGGCCCTAACCAGGTTGGGACTGGAGAAGGAGAAGATGATCTAAGCCATTTAGACTGGTCTCCCTTGCCCAGAAATACCCAGCAATATTGACTCAGGAAATGGACGGGCAGTTGGTTTGTTTATATCTTATTTCCAGGGTCGACTTTTCACACTGTTCCCCAGGCTTCCTCAAAAGCTTGGAACAAAAGGAAGGCATCCCAAACTCAACCTTCACAAGCCACAAATACTACCAAGATGTGGCAATTCTAGAGAAGTGGGCACTGTTCATCTTTCACACTGGGAAAGGCAGATGAGATGATAAGTCCAAGCAGCTTGGAAAGGCCCAGAGCCTGCCCCCACCCACAATCTCACACACACACACACACACACATATAGCCAGGAATGTTCCGGTTTACTTAGATACCCTATCTGGTGTATCTCCAGTTAAAACTATAGATGTTTTCCTGGGAGGGGGAGAGATTTCAGTTGTAAACTATTTTTAAAAGTATTCAGTTGGCCAGTTACCTATTAGAAAATGGGGCTTTTGCTGGGGGAGGAGAAGCCAGCACCTGATTAGAGTGAAACTCTTGAAGCTCTTCACGATGGAAACCACACTGAGGCTTTGGAAGCCAACACACTGCTGAGAGGGCACCGGAGACCCAACGTGGCGCACAGTAAGAGATAGGGCTGGGCACAGCATGCAGGGAACCAAAGTCAAACTAAGGGACCCCTGGTCACACCCAGCAGTAGAGCCGCTGAGAATTTGCCGAGCCCCATCCTGATAATAAGCAAATCACCGTAATTGATGAATCTTCTCTATCCAATCCTCCTGCAGTCCCTTGAAACAATATCTTTTTTATCAAGGGGGAACTAGAAAAGGTCCCTCTGGCAATTTGATTGGAATCTGAGTATTGGTGGATATAACAGACACTGTTCATCTTCCATCTCTTGATCAGTAGATGAAATGGTAAATCTGACAAGCCCAGGGAAAGCCCCTCACCCCTCAGTCCAGTAATGTCTTACACACACTGCACAAGACAGAATAACTTAGCAAAAAGGAATAAAGAAAGATACATATGTCATCTACCGAGTAACTTCCTGGAATCTTTACTAAGAGGCACTCCTATGGAATCGAGGCTCTTGCCTTCTCTCCTCCTGGCACTGCCTCAGGCTGGGGTGTGTGCAAAGGGGATTCCAGAGATGGCAAAAGCCCCAGCACCTTTCCAGCAACTGCTTCTCCCCCTCTAACCTGGTCCTGGCAGAGGTGGGCGGGGGTGGGGCGGAAAGGGGATGAAGTGTCAGAGTCCGGACAAGCTTGTAAACCCCCACACACCTGCTGGAGCCCTAAACCTGCGTCAGAGTCTGCCTCCATCGAAAGGAAAGAAACTCAGGGGGCCACCACCAAATCACAGAGGCTGGAGTGGAAAATCTAGCTCTGACACAGGCTGTTGGCTCTGGGGAAAATTCTACTGATAAACCATGTTGAGATTCAAACTTGTTTATTTTCTACAGTTTCCAAGCTTGGGTTTTTCTTTTCTCTCTCTCTCTCTTTTTCTATTTGGGAGGCAGTGGGTATTTTCCCTTTCCTGCTTCTAACCTTGGGCACAACCAGAGGAAGAGGCAGAATGCCTTGAAGCTCAGGTTTTCTTTGGGGGTACTGAGAAGATGGCACCATAACAGAACCACACCCTCCCGACATGTTTAAACTGTTTAAAAATTATTGGCGCCACATTGTCATCCCAGCATGCTGAGCTGGGGAAGGAATGAACTGATTATCAGCAGACCAAAGTTCTAATTCCTATACTGCCTCTCAGGCAAGTCCTTGAAAGGCTCTACATTTTGGTTTCCTCATCTGTTAAAAAAAAAAAAAAGAAGAAGAAGAAGGAAATAAAGAAATGAATTGTGCTCAGCGCCCGTAGCACAGTGGTTGCAGCACCAGCCACATGCACCAAGGGTGCCGGGTTCAAACCTGGCCCGGGCCAGCTAAACAACTGCAACAAAAAAATAGCTGGGCATTTTGGTGGGTGCCTGTAGTCCCAGCTACTTGGGAGACTGAGGCAAGAGAATCACTTAAGCCCAAGAGTTGGAGGTTGCTGTGAGCCGTGATGCTACAGCACTCTACCGAGAGCAACATAGTGAGACTCTGTCTCAAAAAAAAAGAAAAAATGAACTGTAAAATAAATTCTAAAATTCCTTTCAGCTCTAATAACTCTAAGCATTTGACTTGGGGTTGAGCCTCAGCTCTATATATCCAGGCTATCTGACTTTGGGCACATCAACTAACCTCTCTGAGCCTCAGTTTCTTCATCTGTAAAACTGCAGTAAGAACCCCTGATGTGTCTACCTCCCCAGGTGGCAAAGAGGATCAAATGGCACGATACATATAAGGGCACTTTATAAACCCTGGAGTTGCAGACACACGGAAAATGCGTGTGTCGTCTCCACTTACCAGGGCAAATGTCAACGGAAGAAAGAACGTTCTGATGATTTGAAACTCCGGGCATTCCATGAAGTTATCAACAGGTTTATAGTGAATCAGGAAAGGCCTTTATTGGGCCGACAAAAAATTGGGCCATCAGCATCCTTAGACACTATGGAATCTTTGCTAACAGGCCATATGAAATGACCATTAGTCATTTCTTGAAGGCAGGGGGCTAGACCAAATGACTCCTAATTCCCTTCTAGTACAAGAATTTTTTTTTTAGTTTCTCATATAGGGGCTAGACTAGAGAAATAATCCACATAGCTAACAGACACTTGGATTAAGCCGAACCATTCCAGTCTCTAAGGCTTATTGGAACCTTGAGGGTGGCTTCCTGGAGGGTGCTTTTAGAGGATGTGAGTTCATGGACATTTTCCAAAGCATTGGGAGGATGGGTGGAGTGAGCAGATGAGATAAAAGAAACACAGAGAAGCAGTTTAGTAGTTTTCAAGCGAAGTTCATTGAGCAAGTACAGCTACTCAGAAAATTCTTGCTCAGATAAGAAGTTTCATGGTATAGTCCTGTTAAAGATCTAAGTTTGGGGGTCAAATCTGGGTTCATATTTCTGCCCCAACCTCTTAACTAATTGTATGAGCTAGGGTTAGTCATTGAGCTTTATTTTATTTCTTTGTAAAATAATTGCATAAAATCTTATAATTGTTATAAAATTTAAAATGAAATAATATAAATACAGTGCCTGGCACATAGTGAGAAATCAACGAGTGATAAAGGAAATCTGAGTAAGGCATTTTGTGGTCTGCTGCAGGCATGAGCAGAGGCCCCAGGGTCTGTTCAGGGGGTGCCATGGCGCACGGTGGGCACGCAGTGGATGCACAATATACAGTACCAGAGAGCTGGCCTCAGCTAGTCACGGGACAGCTGCGAGGAGTCACAGACACACATGTGAGCACACACTCACACAACAAATAAGATTGCTTAAGTCATCTCTGGGATTGAGAAGATGAATAAGAGATTTGCAGACCAGTGTGTTTCCCCAACCATGTCACAAGGAAGGAAGGTCCACAGGGTCCCTGAGAACCCTGGGTAGAGGGGGATTTTAGAAGGAAGCTTGTTGAAAAGCACAGATTCCCATGGCTATGGATGTGGCTGGAAAGGATTTTCCTGGAAAGGAAAATAAGCTGCCCACATGGTACAGGGAGAGGGGAATGCAGCCCAGGGACAGGGTGTGTGGCATGGTGGCTTGGGGCATCATGACTGGGGAGAGAAATTCCTGGGTCCTACTCCTGCTGCTGGCTGTGGGAAAAGCCACCAAGGCCTCCCTCCTTGAGCCAAGGACAAGACCACAGAGGGGCCATCTCTTCTCTGTGTTTAGCTATTGTATGGCCTTTAAGTATTTCCACCTATCGGCAAGCCCCTTTAATCATCAACATAGAGAAAGCACTGAGGAGGCTCCGCAAGTCACAGAGACTCACTATAGGTGGATGACATCTCCACAGTCACACAAAAGACAGACAAAAACCCAGGCCTCCTTTTCCTGGGCCTGGGCTTTACCATTTGAGAATGTGAAACCCAAACCCTTGCCAAAATAAGCAAAACAGTCACACCAAGCTAGACAGTGTCTCCTCTCTATCCCTGGCCTACACAGTAGAACCTCCATAGTTGACCCCCTTCTACATTTCATAGACCAGACAAGCACCCCATGTATGTATCAGTACAGTAGGCCTAGTTTCTTGTGTTGACCACCTCTGTATGTTGACCAGTTTGTTACAGTCTCTTGGGTGGTCAATAAAACAGGCCTCAAGGACCAAAAATGCACAACACACACACGTGTACACGTGCACCTGCCACCATGCAGGAAAAGTCGCTTCACAAGTCTAGGTAATGTGCAGAAAGGGCAGCCAAGGATGGTCATAAGCACTAGGACATTTCTTTTTTTTCTTTAGTGAAATCTCACTGGTGTCAGGTTTTTAAAGCCTCATAGGAAAGGTGGCACTGAACTGGAAGGAGCCTGTTGGATGAAAGATGGGTGGGTGCTGTAGGCCAGTAAAGCCATATGTGAAAGCAAGGATATGGGAGAGGACACGGTGTCTCTGACAACAGTGAGGGCCCTCTTGTTTCAGTCAGAGGCCTTGCACAAAGACTCTGTGGGAAAAGAAGGCTACAGAGGCATCTGGGAATGCCAAGTTAGACCGACTGGGCTCTGTTCTAAAGGCACGGGGCAGCCATTGAAGGTTTATGAGAATGAGGATCTGGGGATAAAATTAGTGTGTTGGAAAGATGAACCTGGCTTGGTGGCCTGGAAAAATCTAAAATGACTTCAGGAGTGTATTCTGTTCTCTGGTGGCTCATAGGACAGAGGGGGCAATACATGGTAGGGGTTAACTTGGTTGCCCTCAGAACATCAAGGGCAGTGACTGCCAACTACAGCTGAACTCCATGTGACCCTTAGCTCAGCTAGGGCATGGCATGCAGGTGACCAAGGGTGGGATCACTGTGACCAGCTCATGATTCACACAGACCCCACAGACCCAGATCTTGATGACGACGGTCCTGGAGCCTCAACCCAACTTTCCCACCACTGCATGCTGCACAGGAGCAAGCTCTGGCTTCACTGTGGCCTGCTGCAACCCAGCCTCTCCTCCTCCCCTGCAGTTTACCCTAAGGCCTACTGATTTTACATGAAATGAAACAAAAGCCACAGCTGTGGTCACTGTGGCCAGAAGCTCCCGTGTCCCACTCCAGCCCATCCGCCTCCACCAAGGGCCCCACCTCAGTAGTTGGCAGCAGCCTCCACCCACATCACAACAGACTCGGCGGGATGTTAACTCCTCCTCCCCTCGCACCAATTTTGGATGCTCAAAGTCATTTCAGGAGGCCCAGAAGGGAAAGCGAAATTGTGGTGGCATCAACAGTCACAGCTGTTCTGATAGCAATGGTCATAGTAGTTGTAGTAGTCAAGGTATAGTTAGTGTCGTCGCAGTGTAAGCAACAGATCGTCAAGTAAGAGTTGAGTATTTGCCATGCGCCAGGCACTATGGCAAGCCTGTCTCCCACTTTCTTCTCCTAAGCAGGAGGTAGCTGTTTTTATTGTTTCCATCTAACAGATAGGATAGGTTTTCCTGGGTGAAGGACGGGGGTTCTGGATTCCAATGGCAGAGCTTCCAGCTTGCCCATGACTCCCTCTAAGAATGCCTTATCCTCTCTCCTCTCCCACTGCCTCAGCCTCTCCCCCAACACCACCTCCCCTAACACAGTTTAGCTCTTGGCACTCCTTTAATCAGGGACACATTGTTGTACTTCAGTGCAGGTACCATTCAGCTTTTGCACATATATCTATAAGTCACTTTCTAGAACCTGGAAACTCCTCTTATAAATGCCAATTTGTTCCCAGCTTACAACGAGGTTGGGTTGCATTATAGCACCAACCTCAGTTCAGGTTCTTAGGAGCTGGGGTCTGTGAGATTGAACAAAGGAAAGCTCCCTTCTCCTCCTGGACATATGACCAGCCCTCAGCAACATTTAAAATAGACAAAGTTGTCTTGGATCACATCCTATCATGCTTTACTCCCTTTCCTTAGGACCCCCTTCTGGAGGTTCCTTCCTGCTTTCCCCTCTGAGGGGCTCTAGGCCCTGGATTGAAAGCCCACCTTCTGCCCTGCTTCCCTAAACGACTCGCTCTCCTCCACTTCTCCCAGCTTCTGAGCCAGCCTCGCACTGAGCTCGGCCTCTAGAGTCAGCATGCCCAAGGGTTTCCTGCTTCTTTTTCACTGCTTCTTACCGGCTTTCACATTTGATCCTCTGGCACTCTAAAAGTTCATGGTCCTTTTCTTTTCTTTTCTCTTTTCTTTTCCTTTCCTTTCTTTCCTTTTTCTTTTCTTTTTTCCTTTCTTTCTTCCTTTCCTTTTTCTTTCTTTCATAGTCTGGTCTCAAACTCCTGGCTTCTAGCAACCCTTCAAAAGTGCTGGGATTGTAGGCTTGGGCCAGCAGGCCCCACCACCACTGGTTATTTCACAAAGGCTTTCTCAGAAGCAGAGTTGTGGAAGAACCAACCATGGCCCTTCAAGTCTATAGGAAACGGACACTTCTGAACTGGGGGCGACATATGTATTCTTTCCCACTATCTCTATGGTATTTTTCTATGGGTCTTCAGTCTACCCACGCTGCCTGGAGCTTCCCTCAGGGATCCATGGATCTGCCAATCCAGAGCCTGTACAGTGCTCATGTTCCTATTCATGGTTTCCACCTGGTGATCAGATGTCCTATTTCCAGGACTGTTCATTCCTCCGCCTTCTCTCCTTTCCCCTGCAGGATTCGATAGAGGGGCTGGGGGACTCGGTAGTTGGCCCCTCCTGGGAATGAAGCAGCACTCAAGCCCGCCTCATGGTGCTCTGCCATGGGAACCCAGCACCCATGGTCACCTCCCCCGAGAGAACCTGTTATCTGAGCCCCGTGTCAGGAGCCAACCACACCAAGAACACTTCCTCCCCGGCGCAGGCCTGCCTCACAGCAGACATCAAAACAATGCAGACATGTTAGCACTCGGCGCGGATACTTTCTTGAGAACGCAGGGGCCCTCCTGAAACACAGATGAAGCACTCTTTAGGGCTTTCCAGTAATATTTTTTCCTCCCTGAGAGTCAGTGTGAGAAATCCACTTCCGGAAAGTGATCACCTCCCTTCCACACCCCCGCCGACCCCAGGTCCGCGCTCTTGAGGAAAAGGCAGCATCACGTCCTCCCTACCAAGCTGAGGCCCCTCTGATTTCCACTGCTCTCAGCAGGCCTGACTCACAACGAAACTGCAACTTCAAAGTGCTGGGGCCAGGATTGCGAGAAGGAAACACAGGTGAACACACGCAAAAGCTGCTTGAAGAAAAGGTTTTTTTTTCTCTTAGAGTGGCACTTGCAGTGCTGGGCAGAGGCTTTGAACTAAAAGAGGGTGAAGGGGCCTGGTCTTATGCTGACCTGGTGGATTTGGCAAGGAGGGAAACTATGCCTCAGAACCACACGTGTCAACTCAACTACCTGGCTCTGCTGCAGAGAGAAGCCCAAAGGCAGAGCGCATCGTGGGTTTCCACTGACAGAACACTTGGACGCAGGGTAGGGTCGGGGGTCCAAAGTGGGGAAGGCAGGTCCAACCTTTGCCATCAGAGGTATATGAAATGGGCCACATTACGAAGACTTGAGTGTGCAACCTTAGCCATTCTTTTGCGTCATCAGTCAATTGACTTATTGCCGGTTTATACCCAACCCTCTACTTGAGGTTCCTGACCTCAAGGTGCCAGCTAGGGACAGCCTCAAATCACCCAGAAGCCAAGGCACAAACAGATTCTCTTCACTTATTTAAAAGAATAATATGTTTTAAAGCATTACTTTTAAGATTAAAAAGTAATACTTCTTACAGTAAACTCCCTATTTTCTGGAACTCAAGCAACTGGTACTCAACCTGGCCAAAACACACACACACACAACAGAGTCTAAACTTGGTGTGCCATGCCACCAGTAAGCTGACACTTTATGCACCGCTCCCACGTACTCTCTGTAACAGTTTTAAGTGTTAATGTGTGCTAGTTGAAGTTAAAATAATATGGTTGTTAAGTTGAAAAGTGTTGACCACTCTTTAACTAAAATTGAACACTGCATTTACAAAGCTGTCTTGTAATACAGTAAAACTGTGTTACAGGAAGTGAAATTTGCCTTCATTTGTCTTAATTTGTTTCTAATTAGTGTATTCCAATATTAATATCAATGTCAATCCAGAGTTCATGTTATGGTATTGTATGGGTGTAGAATTAGTTAGGCCTATTTTTAATATTAACTCTCAAACAACCAGAAACTACATTTATCCAGGATTGAACAATCTCCATGGATGCTGAACAACAGGGGGATTTTATAGTTTAATTGAGTGTTATTTGAACTATATCTGAAGGTTGTAGCATCTTAGGGCCTTGGGAGTTCTTAGCCCAATTCTGGAGGAACAAAGAATTTCTAGTTTCATTCACTTTATAAAGGCCCCTCAGTTGGACGAGCAACCAGAGATCAAGCTTTAATTTGAACACACAATGTCTGGCTCAGTTTCTAAAAGATTAAGAAACCTCATAAGGTGATTTCTAAATCAGTCACATCAGTGGGGTGAGAAGACAATGGCAAGCCAATGATATTGATAAGATTGGATAAATCCTGGCCAGGTAGGTTGGGAAATGTATGTTTTTATTTTGAAGGTTCTTCTAAAAACCTGATAAAGCAGAATTTTTAAGCTGCCCCTCAGAATTGAAGGAGAGAGAAAAAGAGGGGAATAAAAGGTGGAAGTGGAAAGTCGAGCCCAAGATAAGCCCGCAGCAGAGCCCCCCCTGACAGTTCTGTGCCCCCCCGACCACATGCAGCCCTGGAACTGGCTCCCAGGCCTGGGAACTCTTGGAGAAGGGGTTTACAGTCATGGTAAGGGCACAGGCCAATCAGCCCCCAAACTCCTGTGGGCTCTGACTTGAAACCACAAACACTCTCCATGAGGTCCTTCAGCTTCCATGACATATGAGAGGCTCAGGGGACCCTGGAGGACCACCCTGGCTATTTGGAAACTCTGAATAAAGAAGATAGAAGTAGACCTCTCCTTTATTCACTGGGCACCCTATGGGAATACCCCCACACCTTTCTCTAAGGCCACACCTTGGTCATTCTCCTCTACTCAGCCTCACTTAGAGATTGCTATGAAATACTCAAGTCATCAAAGCACGGTCCAGGCTCGGCGCCTGTGGCTCATCAGCTAAGGCACCAGCCACATACACCTAAGGTGGCGGGTTCGAATCCCTAGCCCGGCCCGCCAAACAACAATGATGGCTGCAACCAAAAAATGGCTGGCGCTGTGGCGGACGCCTGTAGTCCCAGCTACTTGGGAGGCAGAGGCAGGAGACTCGCTTGAGCCCAGGAGTTGGAGGTTGCTGTGAGCTGTGATACCATGGCACTCTACCCAGGGGGATAGCTTGAGGCTCTGTCTCAAAAAAAAAGAGATGAGCTTGTGG
>CAUYQV010155762.1:0-19934 GCA_963574575.1 Galagoides demidoff | reverse complement strand
GTTGTTCAGTTTCATCCCATACTCCTGTGATTATCACAGTCCAAGCAGGTGCTGGATAATCATTGTGATATTCATGGTAAGTAATGAGTTGTTACCCACATTCTTTGGGGAGCTTGGGTGGGAGGGTGGACACGTCTCTCTTAACAGAGGTTGTAATTGTGGAAGACTTCTTTCTCTGCCTGGGGCTCCCATAGTGGTGACAGTGGCAGCTGGGTAAGGCTATGATCATTGGTGTTATCTAGGCAGTGATCATTGGTGCCCAGGCTGTCAGTATTCACTCCAACTGAGTGCAGGTGCAATGGCAGCTCAAGGCTAGTGGGTACCTGGCAGAAATTTGGGCTGTGAATAGTTCCTGCCAGGCAGTGGGTAGGAACCATGCAGATAGGTCCAAGGGTTCCAGTAGCAGCAGGGGAACTTTGGAAACAGAAGTGCCAGTCCATTGGCAGTGTGAAATCCACATGATTGATACTGTGGGGTAAGAGCAGCACAGGAATCATGAGAGGCTAGCCATGGTGCAGGCAAGCAGCATGGGAGCCTTGGGAGAAAGGCTGTGGTACTAGACAGCACATGGGAGCTTTGGGGCCAGTCCATGGGGCAGCACAAGAGCTACAGAGTGGGGAACTGTGAAGCCCGGTGGCAGCACCAGAACTTCAGGGATAGAACTGCAGGGCCACGTGGAGCATGGGGATCACAGGTGTGAGACCAAGAGGCTAGGCTGTGGGTGGCCGGGTATTCCTCCTACCTAGGAACTACAGAGGGAGTTGTCACAGGCCTCCACAGGTGGAGTTCATGACCCTTGCTGGGATAGGGTATGTGGCTCCCAGTCACAGGGCGTACAAGAGTGTCTGCTCACCATACTTCCTCCCTGGTCCAGCTGGGATGATGCAAAGATGGCTACATCAAACCAATCCCTGTATAGACCTGGTACCTGAACCTAAGAGCTTAGAATGGCATCAGTTGTAGCACCATGGGAACAGGAGGCACCAATCAATTCCCTGCTGTGTTGTCTGGTAAAACGTCTCTATACAGACACCAAGCAACTCCCTAGGCTGTCTGGAGGTCTGCAGCAGTGATGGAGCTCCCCTCATAGCTGAGGCCACACTTACCAGAGGAAGCATGGAGCTGCAGGATTCTCTCCTGTCCTTCTCCACATGGGAATGCCTCCCCTCTTCTTTATTCCCTCTTTATTCCATCACCTTCGTCTTTACTCCCTTTACCCCTCATCACTCTCCAATGATTCACATCCTTCTCTCCAAGAAGGTCCATCCATAGGTGGGCATCTACCTGTGACTTTTGATCCTTTCCTTGAGAGTATGTGCACCAGCTGCTTGTCATCCACCATCTTGTCCCCCATTCCTCATCCTGTGTTTTTACTTATGTTCAAGTATACCCTATAAAGCAACTAAGAGGTTGGAGTTTTACTTTCTTTTTTTTTCATTGAATTAGGTCAAATACCCCTCATGCAATTAGATTACAATATTAATGTGCTTATTAAACACTCCGTAAACAGTCTAAGAATAAACTTCAGTTTAGTCTACATCTAAATTATTCTGATTTCACTTTTGTTCAAATATATTAACATTTGAAGAACCCATATTGACTAGAAGTAGGATCCACAATTGAATTTTCCTGGTTCTATTCACATATAGTCATCTTTCTTTTCATTTAGCCAAGAAAACCTTACCTTACAATAATCGAATTTTATCACTTGTCCTTTGATATCCTAAGTTATCACATCCTCTATAACAGTCAGTCTAAAACCTGAATACATATAATAAGAATAGTATATGTGGAATTCTCATGTACACGATGCATTGAAGCACTGTAAGGTTATAGAGCTATGAGTAAAACCAACAAGATCTGGCTAGAGAAATCAGGCTTCTCACTATTGCACTATTTACCTCAACCAATAAGCTTTTGAAAACAGATTACTGGGCAGTACCTGAGATCTACTGAATCAGAATTCCAAGAATATGCATGTGTGTGTGTATATGTGAATGTGTTCAATATCCCCATGTTGATTCGAATGAGACTGTTTCCATTGCCTGGAAATCACTAACCACAACTACCTGTTAAAAACAACAGAAAAACAAAGCTGTTTAAAAAAATCATTTTACTAACCAAGCATTTGGTCTTTTGAGAGAACCATCACACACTAAGTTTGCTTAATTCAGAGACCACATAATATGCCTGGAGAGCACAGAATTTTGTAGTTGTTCTCTTTTCTGATTACCCTGAGACCAGACCAGGATTTTTTTTTCTTATGATTATAGTCCTGAGTTGGGAGAAGCACTGACGTGTCCCTAGAAAGACCTGTTCAACACAAGCCAGCAGCATGATGTCCTAGAAAGAATAACTGTTTTGAGGAGCACAATTAGTAGAGGCTAAAAGCCTCGCTTTGCTATCTGTGGCAGTACAATACAGGCAAATTATTTCATCTCCTTGAGCCTTAGTTTTTCCACGTAAAAAGTGGTGATAATGGGAGCCACTTCCACCAAGGTTGTGCAAGGCATGTTTAAGAGTAGATTCAAATCCCAACTCTGCCACCTGCATCTTCAGATTAAGTTACTCCTCTGTGAAATGGGGACCCTGAGATTACCAGCCTCAGAGAGTGATAAGAAGGGTTAAATCAGATGACACCTGCATTACAGCTGTTCCTCCATAGTCTCCAGGAATTGGGTCAGGACACACATGCCTATACCAAAATCTGCAATACTCAAGTGTCACAGTTGACCCTACAGAACCCGTGGACAGGATAAGTTGGACCTACATGTAAGCAGGCATGTTTCACACCAGTAAATACCATATTTTCCATCCCATTTAGTTGTCAAAAATTTACCTATAAGTGGATCCATCCAATTCAAATTGCGCCCTTCAGGGGTCCATTGTGTTACTATTATGATTACTGTAATAATTAAATTAAGCATTTGTAATGAAACTGGATGAATGAAGGGGTATTTAAACCTTATTTTTCTCATTTCTTTAACCTCAGATACAGGTGGAACAAGCAGGGAAAACCACCCACATTTGCTATGTTCACAAAGCCATACACCATCAGAGAGATTAAAAAGGGGAAAAAGCCACTGGAAGAAATGTTTTAGGACCATAAAATAGTCCTGAAACAATATTATGATTCCCTTGATTTGGGACTTTAAAAAAAACAGGGAAAGCATTTGATGATTAACCTGTGTTTATTAGCACAGTGTCACCCCAACCACCCAGGCCACTACTTACAGGCCGGTCTTCTCTGTCATTTCTCTGCACCCCAACATCAACTCACCATTAATGAACCCTGACACATATTTTGTCCTCAGTGCCTGGACTCTCATCCTCCCTTCTGCCTGGAATATAACCTAGAAACTACATCCCTACCCAGCAAAATCAAACTCTGTCCATAAGACCTGATCAAATGCTACTTGTTTTTTCTCTAAATTTATGAGTCAGAATGTATCGTTCTTTTCACTGAGCTCCTGCAGAATAATCCTATGTGCATATTTCTCCTATTAATTCTAGTCACTAATTCATGCTGATGTATTTTAATAATTCCCTATTTATTGGGCCAGCTTTCCTCCAGATTAGAAGTTTCTAAAGGGAAGAGTTTCTTTCACATATTTCCATTCCACCACCACCCCCAGCACACATGGAGAAGTTGACCTTCTGGCTTGCACATAATAGGTATTCAACACAAATTTGTTGAAATAATATTTATACATTGAAGACAGCCATGAACGGAGCCACTGACTCATCTTAATTACTTGCTCTCTGTCCTGATGGCTTTAACTCAGTGTCTGATATATAACAAATAAAAGTGTGCTGTGAAAAGTAAAGCATAAAGTATTCAGTATCTGTAAAACAGACTGCTACATAACTGAGCCTGGGGTATATGTAGGAAGATTTCAGTCAAAGGAGGCAACTGATTGGCAATTTTAAAAGTTGTTCTACCATATACAGATATTATGGTTAACAGTGCTATAATTCAGATCCAATAAAACATTCTCCATTTTTATTTTGAAACATTTGAAGGCATACAAGGCAATGTCTCCAAAACAGAGATTGGTTTTCAGTGCATGTGATATTAAAACAATCCACGTTTTTTGTTGTTGATGTTATTGCAGTTTTTGGCCAGGGCTGGGTTTGAACCCACCACCTCCGATATATGGGGCCTGTGCCCTACTCCTTTGAGCCACAGGCGCCATCCTAAAACAATCCACTTTTTGCATCCTACCCAACACTGACCCTCTAGATCAGTGGTTCTCAACCTTCCTAATGCCACGGCTCTCTAATACAGTTCCTGTGGGTTGCGACCCATAGGTTGGGAACTGCTGCTCTAGACACATTTTTAAAAATTATACTACAATAAAATTCAGTCAAAATCCTATAGCAATAAGAAGAATGAAAAAGAAAAAGGAAGGTGCGCCTGGAGTGAAGTTGAGAGGAAATGCAGCCGTGGTGAAACATAACATGTTCTCTATGTTGATACCCCTTAAAGAAATTATCCCAAATGGAGTTATTGAAATTTTCAAACAAAATAATATTGGGGCTACTTCTCTAACAGCATAGTTTGTCTGTGTGTTTCATAATCATTTTTTCTCCTGCCTGTATACAATAGTACTTATGAAGGGATATTACTTAGAATAGTGGTTATCAATGGCAGTCCACAGACCCCTGGAGGTCTCTAAAACCCTTTCAAGTGATCGTTTTCATAAAGCCATTTTTGTAATAATGTTAAAATTGTGGTGGCTTTTTTTCATTGTGTTGGTAATTGAACTTAGGCTAAAAAAAAAAAAGAAAAAAGAAAACGTGGGAACATTCCTGACATTTTACAATAAAAAGGGCACCAGTGCCAAGCTGTACCAATAGTCATTATATTCTTCATGACTACAAACATACAGTGAATAAAAAAATTGTAGCTTCACTTAAGACTGGCCTAGGTAGACTTTTTGATGAAAGCCACCTGGGGTGAGGTGCGGATACAGCGGATGCAGAAAGAAAGGGACACTTGTACACTGGTGGTCGGACAGCCAATTAGTACACTCTCTATGGAAAATAGTGTGGAGATTCCTCAAAGAACTAAAAGTAGAGCCACATTTGATCCAGCAATTTCACACCTGAGTATTTGCCCAAAGGAAAAAATGTCATTTTATCAAAAAGACACTTACATCCCGATGTTTATTACAACACAATTCATAATTGCAAAGATGTGGAATCAACCTAAGTGTCTATCAATTCATGAGTGGATAAACAAATTGTGAGATATACGGATATGTACGTATACACACACATATACACACACCATGAAATGCTATTCAGCCATGAAAGAAGATATCTTAATCCATTTGCAACAATTTGAATGGAATTAGAGTGAAGTATCTAAAAAATTTTAAAAAAAGAACTTCACACATACTCTCTGTTAAATTGGTAGCAACTGATCAGCACTCACCTACACAGAGGGAAGTAAAACTCAATGGAAATCAAGCAGTTGTGGGAGGGAGACAAGAGGACGGGTGAAATACTGAGTGGGTACAGTGAACACTGCCTGGGTTACGGCCACACAATCCTGACTTATTCAGTACAAAAGCAATTAATGGAACCAAAAAAAAAAAAATTATACCCCCCTAGTATTCTGAAATTAAAAAAAAAAAAGACATACTAGGTGAAGCAGCAAAATTTATCTCTGAAACCTACATGCTTGAATTAAAAACTTCCTACGTCGTGTGATAAAATGTAATGTACAGATAAAGCACTGTGTTATAGGCCAAGCATGATGGCTGACGCAGTGGTGTAAGGAGGAATATTCATATTGTTTGGGTTGTGAGCTGAACTCGACACCTTGTTAATGACATATCATTTATACTTGAAAAACTACTGACAAGCAAATATAAACTATAGTTATTAAGACTTCAGTTTCTGGAAAATTTTTCTCAAAAATGAACTATGTGAAGCTGTTAGTTAGCGCAAGAAAAACTGATAGAATTTTTTTGGCAATGATAAAATTTGAGTTTTCAGCTGAAATAAACATTTTAGAATATTTGTATCCTCCCCAAATCTAATAAGGCTTTTCTGATCAGACTTATCTGACTGCATTAGTACTAATATTAACACATGAAATGTTTTATTATTATATAATGAAATGTTCCAATATTGAACAGAGATACATAATTTAGTGAACCAATATTTTCCTAATATTTCAAAAGCTTCTAGAGTTAAAAGATCTGCTCAAAGCACAATAGTGTTAAGTAGATTTTAAGTTTATTGAATAGTCTCGAATTCTACATCAGAAAAATATTTTTCAGGTTTTGTGAAGTATCATATTATACAAAAAGGCTATTGAAAATATTTATTGCACAATTACATATCCGTGTGAAGTTGGAGTTTCTTTATATTCTTCACCCAGAACTTAATATTGAAGCAGATGAAAGGCAGGAGAAAATATGAAAATGCAAGCTATCTTTAACTCATCAAGAGGTGAAAAGAGATTTATCAAAACGGAAAACAAGGCCACTCTTTTCACAATGTTTTTTTCTTTTTTAGTGAATATTTTCACTAAAATGCTATTTATCTTAACATGTAATTTTGACTTACCTTCAATTAATCAAATGAATATTTTAAAATCTAAAGCAAATAATAGATACAATTCACACAAATGGAAGTTTTCTGGATCCCTAATTTTTATGTCAAAAGGATGCTGAGAATGACTGATGCAGAAGATGTATATTAGGAGTCTCCATAATTTAATAGAAAAAAAAAAACCCAGTTCCCTGGGAAGTCTATTTTTCATTCTATTGAGTTTGGTTTCTTATCTATACAGAGCCAATGATCTATATATCATCTATTCAACAATCACTCCTCAGTCCCTGCTATCAGCCAGACACAGTGGAGGAAGCCCAAATCCTCAGACACAGGTCCTGTCTGTCAGGAGGGCACTTACAGCTACTATTGTTATTAGGATATTTTTATGTATTACCTTGCCTCTGTTCTCCCTGTGGGGTGTGTGTGTGTGTGTGTACATGTGTGTGTCCAGCCGCCTAATAAATGTTTTCACTCGAATGTTCCACAGAGTATTAATAGGTCCCAAACTGAGATGACTCATTCAATTGCATATGCTCAATTTCCCACCTTCTGTGCTGGCTTCAGGTTTCTTTCCCTCATATGAACACTAGATAATGCCCACCCCAAAGCGGCTCACACCTGTGATCCTAGCACTCTGAGAGGCTTCAGCTCAAGAGTTTGAAACTAGCTTTAGCAAGAGTGAGACTCAGCCTCGACCAAAAATAGAAAAAAAACTAGTGGGACGTGGTGGTGCAGGCATGTATTCCCAGCTACTTGGAAGGCTGAGGCAAGAGGATGGCTTGAGCCCAAGAGTTTGAGGTTGCTGTAAGCTACGATGACGCCATGGCACTCAACCTAGGGCAAGAGAGTGAGACTTGGCCTCAAAAAAACAAAACAAACAAACAAAAAATCAGGCTTTTTCTTTTGTGATGATAAATCATACCTGTGAAATTTTTCTTTTTCATTCCCTTCCACAGTAATAATCTCTTCTGTGAACTTATTCTCCCTAGGTCATGATTATTGAATCTTTTCTTCTATACTGGATTTTCACAAGAATTCCGTATTTGTCTCCTTCCAAATATTAAATTTTACACTCAAAACAAAAAAACTATTCAGAGATGTGTGCAAACGTGTATATGCTAAGTATTCCACTAAATACTTAGCTTCTCTGTAATTCGTAAGTAACTCAGAAACAGATACATAATAAACTTGTATCTTCTGAAAAGTTTCTTATTGATTGGAATACATTTATTTGTCCCAGAGAAAGCTAAGGGAATATTGCTTATTAAAGTGGCAAAAAGGCCTTTATTATAAAATATTACAATCAGAATTTTAATGTGATAATTTAAAATACATGAAGTATATTTTTAAATTCACTATGGAAAACATCAGAAGAAAAATGTAGAAGAATCAAGTTATATTTCCTTAAATCACATTCCCTATGAATTAGAAAAAATAATAAAAACAAACCTTCGATGTAAGGCCATATTCATGGAAATACATCTATGTTATTCCATAATATTCATACTACTGATATGCTAATAAATTATATAAGTCATTGACTGTCCCCCAAGATTCTAAATATCTAATAATTGAAAACTAGAGATTTGTGAATAATAATGAAATTAATTCACTGTTGTCTAGAATAGAGAAATGAAATCTTCTAATTTAGGGATTATTATTTTTTTATGGAGACCACCATCTTAACTGTGCCCTAACAGATAAAAATATTATAATTAGACACAAAAAGCTAAATGTAAACTTCAGCATCTAAAATTATGCAATAAAGCATGAAGTAGCTTAACAACAATAATCTTTTATACAAAACATATGCAATCTAAATTATACTTTAATTTTCTAGTTTCACATAATGGCATATTTTGTAATGACCAAATTTAAACAAATATGGATCACAGTAAACCATTGGGTAACCAGTAACCACTGTGTTATTAATGTTAATATTTTCATGGTACTTTGTTTTGCTTGCTATGTTTGAATGCATGTATCTTCTTAATTAGAATGCATTTTCTTAGGACAATGTGTTAGTAAAATATATCCTTGGTATTCTCCAAAGTTATTTTCCCATATTATTTTCACATAGGATGCCTTCAGTATAATTAAATGTCAAATCACACCTCAATTCACCTCGAAATACTTAGCTACAAGAAGATGGTCATATGTCTAGAGTTTACTTTTTCACAGACAGATTGTTTGGTGTTTGTTATTATTGTTTTCAGGCTCTATACTTTCATCAGCAGAAATATTCTCTTGGACAAAAGAAAGCATGCATTCCTAGCCAGTAGCCTCTCTACCTCGTCCCTCCAAGAAAATCAAATCCCCTGGTTTGGATAAAGACCATGTATTCCATTGACAGTTACTTCCTGGAAATGTAGGCCTGGTAGCACATCAAGAAATGACAATATCTTTGTTTTGCCCTACACTATCAAATCTAAATTATTCTACTTGGTTAATAATAGTATCCATATTATGATACCAACATGTTAATTTAAACTTATTTCTCATTGCTCATGAACAAAAAAAAAAATATTTACAATATGTATTCCAGTTTCTTTATGCTTACATTTTGCAGGATGTTAATAATATCTTTCTATTTTGTCTACTTGCATAAATACTACCCATACTTTTCTCTTTCTTTCAGTATTACTTCAAGTAATAAAACCATACAAATACAATTGAAAAATATAAAATTTCCCCCAATTCAATTCCTCTCCATCTCTCTCTTGCTTCTCAGAGTTAAATACTAAATAGGTATTTATCATTCCGATGTATATTTTTAATTATTTTGTATACATGTTTGTACATATAAAACATATAGTATGTGTTAATCATTATATAATATTCCATGGCATCTTATATTATCACATATGTTTTCTAGATTTATCCATGTTGGCTAAAATTAAAAATAATCAACTATATGGAGTGTTGGAGGTGAGGAGAGCAACCCAAACTGTCATATATTGCTGTGAGACATATAAAACTCACAGAGCTGCTTTAGAAAACAGTGTCTTTGGCAGGTTCTTAGAAAGTTAAACATGTTTTTGTCATGTAATACAGAAATTAGGCTGTAGTCTAAAGTTTTTACCCGAGAAACAAAAGCACATGTGTTTACAAAAAGTTGTTACTTGAACATTCATGCAAGTTTTATTTCTAAAGGAAAAAACCGGAAACAATCCAGATGTCCGTCAACTAATGAACAGATAAACAAAATGTGATAGACAAAAAAGAAAAGAAGGCAATGAATGAAGGACTGATAGACACAACACAGGCCAATTTCAAGAGCTTTGTGCTAAGTGGAAGAAACCAGATACAAAAATTATAAAATGTTGGATTCCATTCTTATTAACATTTTTATTTTTTATTATTATTTTTTTCTTTTCGAGACAGAGTCTCACTATGCCACCCCCGGTGGAGTGCTGTGGATCACAGCAACCTCCAACTCTTGGGCTTAAGTGATTCTCTTGCCTTAGCCTCCCAAGTAGCTGGGACTACAGGCAACTGCCACAATGCTCAACTCTTTGTTGTTGTTGTCATTGCAGTTGTTTAGCTGGCCCAAGCCAGGTTCAAACTTGCCACCCTTGGTGTATGTGGCTGGCACTGTAACTACTGTGCTATGGACACTGAGCCATATTAACATTTTTAAAAAGCAAACATCTAATTGACTGATGTTTGATGAAAATGCTCTAAATCATGATGGTAGTAGTTGCTATACATGTAAGTATTGACAAAAACACATCAAATTGCACATTAGAATCAATGAGTTTTACTGTTTCTGTATTTTAACTCAAAGAAGCTCATTAAGAAAAAAATTACTGGGCTGGGAAGAACCTTAACGTCCACTCCTCAGTCTGTAGCAAATCACAGATGTTAATATCCAAATCTCTTTTTTGACTGTAAGGAGCTTTCAAAGGTGTTAACTTGACTTTGATTTGTTTTATCCATTGCCTGCCAACTCATTCAAAGAACTTTTTGGAGTTTTTTTTGCTGATCCTTTGTTTTCATTTTATTTCACATTACAGGCATAGTTATATAAAACTAGATTCCATAAGTCCCAGTGTTCTGTCTAAATAATGAAAGTCCTCTGTTTTCTCTTTTAGCCATGTTTTTGTTCTTTAGTAACAAGCTTTCCTCTGATTTCTACAATAGAAGTTATCATTAAAGGTGTTATACCTTGATTACCATAGTAATTATCTTAATCACCGTGGTAATTAGAACTACAAATATGAGCTAAGTTATTCTAGAAGGGCTCAGATCCTGGTTCCACCTCTAAAGTAGGTAAGTGAACTAGATACGGGCTTTAGTTTTCCCATCTCCAGAAAGAGGTATAAAAATTACCCCAACTTCATCATATCATTTTAGGATCAAATAAGATAATACACAAATGGTGCTTAGAGATATACCTGGCACATCATAAGGACTCAATGCATTTTAGCATTTGTATCAGCCTTACATTTTTTCATCGGAAATTCCAGAAGAAAGAAATCGAACTAACCTGACTACATAAGCACCAAAATGAGATTTTCATCTAGGGATTATACTCAACTATAAATAACATCAGCAGCCAACAGAAGTCATTCTCTGCTTTTCAGTTTTGAACGGCATCTGTATATTTTGTTGTTATTGTTGTATTCTCAAGTTTCTGGTCTACCTTAGAATGGAGAGGATAAATTAAGTATTATCTCATAGACAGTTAACTCTTACACCTATTACAATGTTTTATATAGTGTTTGCATTTGCACTGTGCATGTGTGTATGTACTTTAATTTAACTTATCCTAAGTTTATTTGGGGGGCTCTTTAAAGGGCTTGCTTTAATTGGGACTCTGTAAAGAACTTGCATTATTTAGATTAAAAAAAAAACTTCTAGGAATACCCAAGTCCTACCTGGCTTAGCAAGATTCCTCCTATGGATCTCCAAGGAAACAATCACATAAAGGAGGTGAAGAAGGCACAATTATACTTTACTATTAGTTATGTCTTTGCCTCAAACTCCACAGTGGAAATTTATAAACTAGAGGAGACAATATGGAGGGTTCCTTGTCCCTATCTGAATTAGGAAAATGAGTCAGTTCTACAAGCAAAGCCTAATTTTGAGCTGAACTACACCAACTTGCCCCAGGTCTTCTGAGACCAGGACAGTAATCTTTGTTCAGCGGCCATACATGAGAAAGTACATCCTCAGAAAAGAAGCTAGATGACCCAGCCTGCTTAGGAGGGCATCTCTGCTCTGCAGCATCACTGTTTCCTTAGGGAATCAATCCTCTAATGAAAATCTCATTCATTTGCTTTTAGCAAAAAGATAACTCCATCTGGGAACACAGTAAGCAAATTTCAAATGTGACCCATTCAAATAAACATCTTCTTCCTTGGGGTTAGAAGGAAAGCAGAAATGAGATTCACTGAAGATTCAGAATAGAAAGAATTTACTTCCACAAGCAGCCCACAGCAGTCATTAAAATGGCTGTAGTGCCAGGTACAGTGGTGTGTACTGGTGGGCGCAGCTATTTGAGAGGCCAAGGTAAGTGGACATCTTGAAGCCAGGGGTTCAATGTTGTAGTGTACATGTTTGCACCTGTGAATAGCCACCGTATTGCAGCCTGGGCAATAAAATGAGACCCCATCTCTAAGAAAAAAATAAAAAAACAGCCATGAAATTTAATTAAAATTTCACTAGCTAGTATCTGATGCAGTTTTCTATACCATACTTTACAAAAGCTGCAATTATAATCTGGGAAGCATTTGCAAGACAAAATATTCCTTCAGGGTTCAGTAGTATCATGTTTATAGAGTAAACTTCAAAGAAAATACATTTTTTAAATAATTACTTCCCAACTACAGTGGGGTACATATTGTGCAGTCTCCTGTGGGAGACAGGCCTGGACTCCAAATGCTGTAAGAAAAACTATGTAGATTTCCACAAGTGTTTACTAGATGCTGTGCCATCTCAACCCTAAAGAGTAAACCATATTTTGAAATTTTGGAAAACAGCATACTTTTTAGCAAAAAGGACTCTGATGCCAGGGACAAGAAGAAGAATTTAGTATGGCAGTTTAAAAAAAAAATCCTTTTCATCTTAAAACTTTTGTACCAGCTTTTCCTAAAATTATTATCCTTGTCATAACCCAGGTCTCCATTAAAATGTGATTACCTTTGTGCTTTAATAAGGATTGCAGTAAATCAGTAGATTGCTTTGGGTAGTATGGACACCTTTGCAATGTTGATTCTTCCTAGCCAAGAGCATGGCATGTTCTCCCACTTGTTAATCTTTTCTTATTTATTTTCTCAAGGCTTCATAGTTCTCTGTAGAGATCCTTCACATCCTTTTTTGGGTGTATTCCCAGGAAAGCATCAATGTTATTCTTTGAAAAACTCAAAAAGACAAAATACTATCTTTTTGTATGGACAAATCTTCAAAGAGCCAAAAGTACTGTCCATACTTGGGTTTGCTTTTTGTATGGACAATACTTCAAAGAGCTAAAAAAAAAATTGTCTTTTTGTATGGAAAATCTTCAAAGATCTAAAAGTAGATCTTGAACAGGGTATCTAGTACTAGGCTAATACAGGCTATCAGTACTTTATTTCATATGGAACTAGAAAAAAAATAGAATAGCGAACGCAGTTACTAGAAATCAAAACAAATCTGGATGCATCATGTTACCAAATTAAGGTTATACTATAAGTCTATAGTAATCAAAACAGCATGGTAGTGGCGCAAAAATAGAGACACAAATCTATGGAATGTAATAGAGAATCCCAGAGATAAAACCAGGTGCATAGCACCAGCTGATTTTTGATAAACCAAACAAAAGCATACACTGGAGAAAAGAATCTCTATTTATAATTTAAATCTAAAATTTCTTTGCTTAGCTTCTTATTGGAGGATCTAGCCAACACTCCCAAAGGAGTCTTAAAATCTCTGGCAATTATGGAGCTGGAGGAAATCAAGTTGTTCATGTCTGTTAGAGTCTCTCTTACAAATTGAGGTGCATTCTGGTTGGGGGCATAAATGTTAATAATTGGAATCTCATCATTTTGAGTGTTGCCCTTAACAAATATGAGGTGACCATCTTTATCTTTCCTTACTTTTGTTGGTTTAAAGCCTATTGTATCTGTGAATAAAATTGCAACACTTGCTTTTTTTCTGATTACCATTTTCCTGAAATATAGATGACTATCCCTTCACTCTGAGTCTATTATTTATCTTTTAGGTAAGATGAGATTCTTGTAGATTTTAATTTAAGTATTATGTCCTCAAGCATTAGTCACTTACCATCTATCTAAACATGCCATTCTTTTCTCTATTATAGTCCCTATTAGTTTGCTCCAGCTTTGGGAAATTTTATCTCCTAAAGGAGAATAAAAGTTACAAGAGGGCAAAGTCATCTTACTCCTGAGGTCTCTGTAGCCTCTTACACTGTTCCAGGCTTGCCAGCCACAAATACATTTTGAATGCATAGTATGATTTCTGCCTGACTTTGTATGTACCTGTAGTCAAAGCTGAGGACATGTAAATTACAGACTATGTGTAACTGTCACATTGCTGAAGTTGAGAAATACCAAATCTGTTCCTTTTCTACAGCCCACAGAACACTACATAAATGAATTTTTTATCCTGTTATGTGTGTGTCACACTGTTATTCCTGAGAGAGATGGAAATGATATAACCTACCAGGCATCCTCTCCAGGTAGGTGCCATGTGTACATAGCTCTTCATGCTGGACAGTGATGAATTCTCAGAGAAGGTAGGTGCTGCCACTGATACCATGCTTTCTGGGGTCTTTCTCCTTCTCTCAAGTTTTTACAGGTCAGGCTTTCATGCTACATAGCAGCTCTGAGCCTCTGCAGGGCTCCAGGGGTCTGGGGCTCCATGGTCCCTACCCCTAAAGACTGGGGAGGGTGCTCAGAACTGCGGGCTCAGCAGTGTTTGCTGATAACCAGTAAAAAAGCAGAGGTAAAGTCAAGACCCCACAACATTTTGTGGAGATATTATTAATGGCTTTGAGAACAAACACAATCATGCTTTCATGAACACTGTGTAGCATCTAGAAGGACAGATAAGTATATTTGGATCACAAGTTATAAAATGACATGATATTATAGTGTTGGAGAATGGTGATCTGTGTTGAATTCAGTGTTACATATTCAGTCAGTTCCTACTAATACAAACTTTTTGTTGACAGATGAAGCAGCTTTAGTGAAAGGAGCAAAAAATCTTGGCTTTGTTTTTACTACAAGAACACCCTACTCTGTCACCATAGAAGTTGTGAGTAGCACACTGACTACTTTTCAGTACTTTATATTTACCTGCTATTCCAGAGTCACAAGTATACAGTAGTTCACAAAAGGAGCCCTGGAGTTCCTGGCATTCCAACCTGGCCCCACACTTTCCAGCCATTATTCCCAGATGCATTCCTGAACCTTTTAGTATTTGTCCCAGGTTGATCATTAAGCCTATTGTAAGGTCCTTGTGAGGATTAAACAAGTTAATATATGTAAAGTACTTGGAATCAGTGCCTGACATATAGAAAGTGGACAATTTTAAATATATTCCAAAGCGTTAAAACTGTTAGAACTTCAAGAAATATACTATGTTTTTCCTATGAGGAATTAACCTGGTTCAAACTGTTTTTGGTGAGTTCTGTTATCACGAAGAGTATTCACTTTACTATATGTATATCTTTATTCTGTCTTGATAACCATTTGCCACATGTCCTTGATATGGGAAGGTATTGAAGCAATAAAAACATGGTGATTTATTTTTCTGATAATAATGCCATGGTATTTACTAAACATTGAGTCCTTGGTGGAAGTAAGCGATTAGTTCAACTTTATATCCATAGTACCTGGCACATGGAATGCTCTCAAATTATTTGAAATTCTTCAGTGCCTTACTGGTGATTTTTGGAGCTAGTAGATTCATAGATAAATTGATCTTGGCTATAGGAAATCAAGAGACTGCAACTGGAAATATTTAGAAAAGAATGCATCATTGCTGTAAAACTTTGTACATAGCATTCCACCTCTTTCCAAGTGTACCTTTTCAAATTATCTATGTAAGCAATAAGTATTTCATTTGATCTGTGCAATTGCTGTTTGCTGACTGTCTCATTTAATACATGCACCCCAGGCACTTGAGAGAATTTATAAAATGTTTCTAATATTGCCAATTCTAGATTTAAAAGAGAGGTGCTTTTGTCTTAACTCAGTGCTGTTAGAAACACTTGTGCAGTTAATGTTGCCATGGTTGTGAACAATTCTCTTACCATCAGACTTGCAAGAAAATTTACACATATTTTGGAAAATATGTATATTTGGAGGGTAACACTTATTTGTGATTTGGGAAGTGAATTTTTTGGTGAGATGAGTACTTTTTTCCTCAGGTAAAAAAGACTATGTTCTCTTATCTTTCTATAGAGGGGAGAAGAATACATTTTTGAAATTCTTAATGTCCTGGAGTTTTCTAGGTAAGATATATTTTTATAAAGTTTATGCATTTCCCGGGAATGTTTCCATGACTATTCAAATTGAGATTTAGCAATGTTTATCAAAACTTCAATGCAGAATCATGAAATTCTAGTTAGCCTGCACTTTGAAATCTCCCTTCAGTTCTCACTTCTACAGGCCTTCTGTAAGATCATATTGGTTTCTCCTTTGTAGCACTTGTCACAGTCAGAGTGACAATTTTGAACTTATTACTTAACTGTATCCTAACTAGACTGTAAACTCTGGAGGGCATGAATTACTCCTGCAGGGTCTCTTATTCAGTAAGTGTTCAAAATATATGTGGTGGAAGGATGGATGTTGGAAGTTATTTTCACAAATAAACTATACCTTTAAAAGTAGTCAGTGAATTAATTTTTTTTTTCTTTCTTTACCTCTATTTTCCCTTCCTCTTCCCCTTCTCCCTCTTTTTCCTTCTTGACTTTCACCCTGGCTGGAGTGCAGTGGTGTCATCATAGCTCACAGCAACCTCAAACTCCTGGGCTCAAGCGATCCTCCTACCTCAGCCTTCCAAGTAGCTTCAACTACAGGCATAGGCCACCACACTCAGCTAATTTTTCTAATTTTTTGTAGAGATGGGGTCTCACTCTTGCTTGGGCTGGTCTTGAAGTCTTGAGCTCAACCAATCCTCCTGTCTCGACCTCCCAGAGTGCTGGGATTACAGGCATAAGCCACTACTCCTGGTCCATTTTTTTTCTTTTAAAGGGAAAAATGTGCACCCAGATCCTTCTATCCTCTCATACTTGAGCATCCCTGCAGTTCTAGCAAAGGTGGCCTGATTCTTCAGAGCACGTTGTGAGGTTATTGATGGTGATATTATTTTTACTAGGATTTTCTGCACACTCCTGCAGTGATAGGTCTTAAAACATCTCAGCATTTCTCATGTTAAATCTGAAAAATTAGGAAAGGAAGTAATGAAGTAGTAGTAATGAATTAACCCCCCTTCGCAAAGCCAGGTGGATTTTTAAAAATCATGTTCTTCCCAAAGCCAGGTGAATTTTTAAAAATCATGTTTTCAAAACCTTCTGTTCTAATGATATTCTTAAAAAGTAACTTTTAAGACCTGAGAAGTGTTGTTGTTACCAACTCCACCTCACCTTCCCCAAAAGCTTATTCTAAGGCATTTATACAAGAAAATATGTCTCAACACTGATTCTAGCTCCCCTATTTTTTAGTATTTGACTGTTGCTCATCTCCTATCATTAAAATGTGTGCTTATATAGCTTTAATTGCCTTGAGCCAGGCATCCTCAAACTATGGCCCATGGGCCACATGCAGCCTGCCTAGGACATTTATCTGGCCCACCAGGTGTTTTTACTGCTGCTGCCTGTCCTGCTTAGCAGCCGACTCATCCTGGGGCCCACAGTCCAGCTTTCCAATAGTCTGAGGCACAGTGATCTGGCCCCTTGTTTAAAAAGTTTGAGGACCCATGCCTTGAGCAGTGTTCTGACTGCTTTGTAAGCATTCAAAACATTTGCTGATCCTTTATCCTTCCCTGGAGAGTGCTCTCCAGCTCAAGTGTTCAAGTCATATATGCTTTGGGCATCCTTGGAGGAGAGGAATGAGATGGGAGTAGAAAAAGATTGTGCCTTAACTAGGCATGGCTGAGGGGGCTTCTAAGGAGGTGGGAGATGCCTAGATATTTCTCCCACCTTTTTTACCCAGTTTGCTGACACCACTGCTCCCTGATGGCCTGGCAGAGTTGACATCTTGGTGCAGAATGTGCTCCATGGCAGCTTTAGGGTGGGTTAGAGGAGGAATAGGCAAGAAGAAGAGAAAGATGACAAATAAGCACAGGTCCATGCAGAGAAGAGGGGTGATGAGGGTGAGAAAAGCGTGGGAGATGGGGCAAGATGAGCATCACTTGGGCTCATCATTGTGATTCTGTTACCTGCTCACAGCCTTCCCTGCTACTTAACCCCTCTATGCCTGGATTTTATGATATATGAAATGGGAATGACAAATGGAATTGCCCTCAAAGATTGTTGTGAAGATTAATAACAATTCCTGACATTGTAAACTCTTATGTAGCACTTACTGTATTTATTATTATTACCATTATTTTTATTCAGAACACTGTTTTCCGAGGCTTGTGTGTTTTGATTTTACTGTTTTTGACCCCCCTTCCTTCCCCTCAAAGGAGATACTCCTTCTCTCCTTCAGGAATCATTTCTATGATTCTGAGGAAGATTCTAATGAATCTCTTACTTCATGAATATTAAGCTTGAATATTTGTTTCTTGAGCAACCTTATTCCTGAAGAGAAAACAAGAATTCTTTCAGTTGGAAGAGCTTGAGAGTGGGGAAGAAGAAAAGCCAGAGAGCCAAACTGCTGTACTTCATGAATGCAAAGCAATACTGTAAGACAGATGAGAGCAGCCTCAGTTGAAAAATTGGAGCTACAGTTCAATTTAAGTGACTTTGCTAACATCACTTGGCAAATACATGACAGAATTAGGATTCAGACCCAAGTATATATGATTCCAAGTCCCTAGTGTTTCAATTAGTCTAGGCTTCCAGAGGGGACTGACAAGATAGAATGCATTTTGTACAGCTACAAATGTTTTTGAGCATCTTCCACATATCAACTACTGTTCTAGAATTACAGTGGCCAAGAAGACTGAATGTTGATGGGGACTGATGTGTAAGAGGAATAACAATAAGCAGACAAATAAACAAGAAGATAATTTTGGATCATGACGAATGCTATAAAGAAAATTAAACAGCATGATCCATTCTAGACAGACTATAGTGCTATTGGTGGTGCTGGTTTATGACGTGTGGTTGGGTGGTCAAGGAATGTGAGATGTGGGCTGGAAATCACAAGATGGAAAGAGGAAGCCAGGCAGAGATGTGAAGGAAGAGCATTCTGGGCAGAGGCACCAACCACAGCTCAGGCCTAAGGAAGACTGGTGGTGGCATCAGTGTGATAGAGGTGGGCTGAAGGGGTGGACAGAGTGGGAGTTGGGCTTGATAAAGCTTACAGCAGGACTTGCAAGGTCTTTGTAGCCTAAGGTAAGGAATTTGATATTTTCTTATGTGTATCACAAAATCATTAGAGGACTTTAAACAGAGTGGTGCTATCTGATTTCTGTTTTTAAGAGATTACCATTTTCTTGGATATAGTTTTTTTTTATATGCTATAGTGCTACCACATATAAAAATAACTAAGAACAGAATATCTTTCATTGTTGAGTTTGTAATACTTTTGTTTGTTTGCCAACTGGCTACTTAGATGTGATCACATAATTGCTTTTTACTTCTAAAAGTCTTTACTCATGCTTTTTCTAGAGAATAGTAGGAAAAAGGAAAAGGCAAGGTACTAATTCAGGTTAATTTATAAACTTACTTTATTATTATTTTCTCTATTGTTTGGGATTCATTCACGGTACAAAAAATTAGGTTATACTGATTGCATTTGTTAGGTAAATTCCCTCTTTTTAAAAATTATTTTTTATTAAATCATAACTTTGTACATTGATGCATTTATGGAGTTCAGGATACTGCTTCAATATACAATGTGAAATGCTTACATTGAACTAAGCAACAATCCATCACAATTATACTCATTTCTTAATAATTTTGAAATGTACCATTGCATCATGCACATTAAGTGAGGTTCCCCCCAAATACGCTTCCTCCTAATAAATCCCTCCTTCCCTCCCCTCTCTCTCCTCTTCCTTTCTTCTTTCTGGACTATATTTATGTTTTGCCATTCGTATGAGTGTGTAGGTGGTTATATATTGATTTAATAGTAGTATTGAATACATTGGATACCTTTCTTTCTATTCTTGAGATACTTTACTAAGAAGAATATGTTCCAACTCCATCCAGATAAACACAAAAGATGTGAAGTCTCCATCTTTTT
>CAUYQV010155757.1:0-24323 GCA_963574575.1 Galagoides demidoff | reverse complement strand
TGGCGGGTTCGAATCCCCAGCCCGGGTCCGCCAAACAACAATGATGGCTGCAACCAAAAAATGGCCGGGCGTTGTGGCGGGCGCCTGTGGTCCCAGCTACTTGGGAGGCGGAGGCAGGAGAATCGCTTGAGCCCAGGAGTTGGAGGTTGCTATGAGCTGTGATGCTATGGCACTCTACCCAGGGGGATAGCTTGAGGCTCCGTCTCAAAAAAAAAAAAAATAGCTGGGCATTGTGGCAGGTGCCTGTAGTCCCAGGTACTTGGGAGACTGAGGCAATAGAATAGCTTAAGCCCAAGAGTTTGAGTTTTCTGTGATGTCACAGCACTCTACCGAGGGCAACGTAGTGAAACTCTGTCTCAAAAATAAAAAAGTATGGAAGTAGCCCATGAGTTCCTAGATGGCAGGGGCTGGAATGGACACCACCCTGTGCTCACACAGTGCTTGGCATAGGGCCCTGCACGCAGAGTGTGCTTCATAAATGTGCCCATCTTCTCTTATATGCCTTGTAAACTCCACTATGACCTCCTTCAGGATGGGGGCGGGGGGACACAGGACCTTTGTCTTAGGCCTGGCCAGGCATTAGGCAGACACTGTGTAGGCATCACTTCCCCCGACCTTGGCTGCTCCTAGGAGGGTCTGGACTCCTAGGCTGGGCATCCTGGATGCTGAGGACCCCACATCCCTCTTCCTGCTGAGTTTCTTCATCCTGGGCCCCTGCTCAGCAGCAGCTCTCTCTGCAGTGACCTGCCCCTTATGCACACCTGGCCATCTGGCTGGCTGCCCTGCCTCCCCAGGGCAGGCACCTCCACTTTGTGCCCTTCCTTCCCTGGACTCCCTATAAATAGCCCATTTTATCTGCTCAGGGAAAGGGAACAGTGGCAGAAAAGGCCTGGCCACCTCCTCCTGTCCCATGACCAGATTGTCACTGAATTGCTATGTGACCTTGGGTAGGGCAGGCCCCTCTCTGGGTCTCCACCTGCCAGCCCTGGACCCTGAACCCTCCCTGCCCCTGCTCTCTTGAGCCTGGCCTTGCCCCTACAGCCCACATACATGTCACAACCTTCCCAGGCCCCCTAAGGGAGTGGGGAGGGGCTGCTGAGGGCCTGGTCTGAGGCCTGTGGGTCAAGCACAAGAGCAGAGCATGTGGCCATACCCTCAGAAGTGACTCATGGGGGGTGGGGGAGGGGGGCTCATTTGCCTGTGCCTGTGGAGCTCACCCAGGTTCCTGATGCGGTCAACCAATTGCAGATGGCAGGATTGGGCTAGTCAGCCTGAATGGCTGTAGCTCTGTTGTCCTACGGGGCCCAGGAGCAAACTGCAAGTTTCCACTCAGTCTAAGGAAGGTCCTGAAAGTTGGAAACAGCTACAGAGGGAAGGGGTGAGCTTCTTGTTGCTAAGGGTGTACAGACTGCTCCCAGCTCCCACCCCTCCACCACCCTTCCTCCCTCCCTCTCCAGTGCCCCCTGGCCAGGCTGGAGGGGGAAAAGCCTACAAATCTGTTTCCATCACTCTGGGTCCTGTGCGAGTCTCCTGGGGCTCACACTGACTCCAGCTTCATGTCTCATGGGAACTGTGTCAGTTCAGGCTGACAATGAGTTTGCCCTGATGGCTGAGGGAGGGGTCTTAGCAACCAGGGCCTTTAGGGAGAAGAGGAGTCGCCTAGCCAGGTAGAGAGTGGAAATTGGTAGGTCTAACTCTGGCAGCCCTAGCTCTGGGCCCAGGCCCCAAGTGAGGCCTGCCTTCAGAGAAGGCAGTGCTATGGGCCCTAGGGCTGGGGTGGGGGTCCCTGGAGTGGGCTTGAGGGTCTAGAAATGGAGTCTCTTCCTCCAAGTCTCCCTTTGGCTCCTGAGTATAGGATGCAGGGTGGGCTGTGGTCTTGGGCAGCAGGCAGCTGCAGCTAGCCATGGAGAGGGACAGCCTAGTGCTGTTCTTACATGGATTTCAACCACTTAGTCACTGAGAATTTGGAGCCACACCAAGGCAGGCCACCTGGAGGTGGGGGTGAGCAAGTTGCAAGTAGGGAGTTGAGAGGACCAGCATCCCAAGGGGATTTGACATTGGGGTCCTATTACTGGGAACCCAGCCCCATAGACACACACTCCAACTGCTCTGCTCACACCTACTCCCAGGCCAACCCACACCATCAACAGCCCACCCAGCTCCCTCACTCAGATGAGACCCTAGGCCCTGTCAGGCCACTAGTATCCATTTGGTTTCAGGTTCTGCACGTGAAGGACAATGTGCACAGATTCGCCACCTTGATCCCTCTCGTGTGCCCCAAATCAATAAAACCACCCCCTAAACTGGAAATAAGAGAACCCCCAAATCTCTACCTAAAACCCACATCTTGACGCCTGGGAAGGAGGTGGACCAAACAAGTATTTGGGTTTTTTCCTTTGCATTTTTTTTTTTTAGTAGACACGGTCTTTTTTTCTTTCTCATTTTACAGCAAACATTGCAAATATAGAAATATTTTTTCTGTACAATAGAAGGACTACAATGTACAACAGGGACTGAGCTGGAGCCATATCCCCAACCCCACTCTTCCCAGCCACCCACCTGTCCCCAGGCACAGCCTCTCCCCCAGTCCTGAGTCCCACGGGGCTTCAGGACACATCCTGGGCCACTTGCCACCTCAATCACTCTGCCCCTTGGTGGTGGACTCCAAAGGCACCACGAAGACCACAGACGGAGGAGACCACAGTGGGGCTGAGGTGGCTAAGCTGGCCACACCCCCCACGGATAGTGTTTTGTCTTTTTAAAAGAACTCGACTTTTATTATTTTTAAAAAAGGAAGAAAATAAAGAAAGAGGCAAAAAGAAAAAAGGCAGAGAATCAAAAAAGGAAAGATAATGAAAAAAATTCCCCACTCCCACCCCTAAGACACAGTTTTCCAAGTCCCGTATGTGTGTATGTGTGTGTGTGTGTGTGTGTGTGTGTGTACACCCTCGCACCGGTCGGGGAGCACATCTAGGGGCAGGTCACATGAGTGTGAGGATGGTTTCTTATGATTGTCAACCGGCCCCTCCCGCTGTCTCTGCACAGCCCTGCTGGGCAACAGTGGTGTCATGTGTGTGCGTGTGGGTTTCTGGTGATAGTCTCTGGGTTACAAGTAGCTGCGGTAGCTCTTGTATCCTTTTTGGTCCAAGGGCATCACGAGTTTCGGGCAAGGGGCAGGCGCGGGGCTCAGGACTTGTGCTGGGCAGACACGCCCTTCCAATAGTCCAGGATGTCGTGCAGATCCTCGTCTTTGGCGAACTGAACCTTCTTGCGCAGGGCGTGGCCGGCAGCCATGAACTCCTCGTCATCCTTGTGCCGCCGCCGGCTCAGTCTGAAGCGCTCCCAGATGCTCTGGGAGGCCCTGCAGGTGTACTCGGGGCTGGAGGAGTAGCTCAGGTTGTGGTACTGTGGGGACAGCTGTGAGTAGGCCAGGTCGCGGGGTCGCGGCCGCGTTAGTGGCTCCAGGATGGAAGCCTTGCGGCCGCCCAGACCCTCCAGCGGCGGCGGGGGCGCCGGTGGCGCCGGGGGCTCGGCCGGGTGGGAGCCAGGGTACGAGTGCCGGTGCTCGCCATACTGGCGGCCCTTCTCGGCCTCGGCCCGTAGCACAGCGGCCGCGGGTGTCACAGTGAGGATGGCATCAGTTGCAGGAGAGCTCTTCTCGATGTACTTGGCCTCGGCGCTGGCGGTCTTGTGCGAGCTGGTCGCCTCAGCACGGAAGGCGCGAGGGCTGCGCGCCGAGCCGCCCGCAGAGGCACTGGGGCGTGGGGGCACGGCTGCCTCCACACTGTGGTGCCGCTGCAGGCCGTGGCCAAAGGTGTCCTTGTATGGGGGCGACAGGAAGCCATGCTTGCCGGCCAGAGGCTCAGACAGCAGCACGAGTTGCGGTTCTGCAGTGGACACAGCCCCAGACTTGACACCCTGGAAGGATGTGGACTCAGACTTCAGGGCGTCAATGCAGTTGTTGATGATCTGGTTGACCTTGTCCACCTCCTTGGCGATGGTGGAGATTTCAGCCACTGAGCTCTGGCTGTCTGGGCCAGGGCGGCCCAGCTCACAGTCCCTGCGTTCTGGCTGCTCCCCAGTGCGCACCTCAATGTAGTTGCCTTTGGTGGCCTTGGGTGTGTCACCCCCTTCCACCAGCTTGTATGGCTCCACATCACTGGTGGCTGCAGGCAGGTACGGAATGCGGGTCACAGCCTCAGGGCCCAGTAGCGGGCCCTGGGACAAGGGGGCCAGGCCTGGTGCCTCCATCTCAGGCCCATACCTGAGCTCGATGATGGTCTTCTTCAGGCTGCTGGCTGCGGCTGCAGAGGCCGCCTTCTTGTGCTTCTCCTCTTGGCGCCTCCGCCTCCGCAGGCAGTGGTAGACGGCGCCCAGCACCAGCACCATGCCAAAGAGGCAGCCCAGGATGGTCATGATGTAGTGGGTGGCTGTGGAGGGGCTGGGGGCAGGGCCTGGCGGGCTGGGTGGCTTGGGCAGGCAGATGGTGAGGCAGGTGTGGTTATGGAGCAGCCCCGAGCTGCTGGACACCACGCAGTAGGTATAGTTGGTGAGCGTGTACAGATTGGTGAGGCGGATCTCCTCCTGGGGCTTAGTCAGCCTGGACACAGTGGATGATTTGCTATTGTTGAAGTGCTCCAGTGTGTACATGCGGTTGAATGGGCTGGGCAGCTGGACGGTGATGGTGGCTGAGTTCTGTGTCAGCTGCTTGACCTTAATGAGGGGACGGGCCTCAGGTTGGGTTGCCAGTGTGGGCAGGGCCACCAGTGGAGTAGTTCCATCCCCAGAGAAGCACTCGTCATCAGCACAGGGGAAGTCGCTGGGCTCTGGTGGTGGGGGTGGGGGTGGAGAGCGGCCCGGCTGTGAATGCCCTGGTGCAGGGCGGGGCCCAATCACTTCAGCTGTGTAGGAGTCCTCGGTGCACACGGACTGCAGCTTGGTGAGGATGCTGCGCTGTCCGTGTCGACCCTGGCCCAGCAGGGAGTAGCCGGAGTAGATGGTGGGTGACTCGCACTGCATGCGGTCATAAGTCTGCGTGGCGTTGGTGAAGGCTGCCAGCCAGCGCAGAAAGCCAAGCAGCTCGCAGGAGCAGTAGAAGGGGTTGCTGTACAGCTCGCACACAGACAGCCTGGCCAGGCCGGCAAAGGTGCCGCTGCTTAGCTGTTGGATGCGGTTCATGGACAGGTCGATGTTGACGATGTTGGGGCATTCCCAGAAAGCGCTGGCCATGACCACCTCGATGAGGTTGGCCTGCAGGTACAGGTACTCCAGCTTGCCCAGGCCGCGCAGCATGCCCTCCGTCAGGTTTCGCAGCCGGTTGTAACCCAGCTGCAGTACCTGCAGGTTGAACTGGCCAGAGAAGGCCCCGTCCTCGATGTAGCCAATCTCGTTCTTGGTGAGGTTGAGGTACGTGAGGTTGCCAAAGCGGCTCAGTGAGGCATACTGCACGCTGCGGATGCGGTTCTCGTTGAGCCGCAGGTCCACGATGGTGCTGTTGATCTGCTGTGGGATGGCCTCATAGGGCGGCTGGTTCTGGCTGCAGATGGCCAGCCACACGAAGCCCTTGTCGCCCTCGATCAGCCAGCAATCTCCACGGGCCAGCCCACCTGCGTGCAGCAGGGTGGCGGCTGCCACGCACAACCACAGTGCACCCCACCCGCACCTGGCCATCGGGACTGCCCCCAAGGGAGACCCCGCTCAGCCTGCCTGGGGTAAGGGGAAACTGGGGGGGAGGTTGATGACAACCCCCAGTGGGACAGAAGGGTGGAAGAGGGTGGTGCCTGCACTCTCAAGGGTGTCCTGTCCCAAACTGCATGGCTGCAAGAGGGAGTGTGGGGAGGGAGGGCAACTCCTCCCCGGCTGCCACCACTCTTCTTCTGCCCCAGTCCTGAGGTGGCCAAGGCCTCCTTTTCCTGGGCCTGATGTCCTGATGGCTCCACTGCTCCTCCAGCCCCCACACTCCTGCTGCAAGACAAAGAGAAAAGAGTGGTTAGCAGACTGTGGACCAAACCCTCTCTGAAAGCCCCTTCCTCAGAGGCACACTGGGGGCCTGAGATAGGGCTGGGTCCTTCTGCTGCAGGACTCTTCAGGTCTCTGGCCTGTTTCCTCATCTGCAAAGTGGATGTGACATACCTGCTTGGCCAGGCTCAAGGTATGGTGACAGCACAAAACCAAGACCCAGGCAGCCCATTTCACACTCAACACAATCCTGGTCAGATGAGGAAACTGAGGCCAGGAGACTACCCAGGGTTGCTTGGTTGATGAGTAACAGGGGCTCTGGCCAGTAGGGCTCTGGACATTACTGTGAAAGACCTCGCTGGGCACTGTGCTGGGAGGGTCAGGGTGGTATTTCTGCCCCCTTGAGGCCCAGCCACAGAACCCTCCTAGCAGCCAGCAGGGGGTAACCTGAGCATCCACACATGTATCCTCGTCCACATCAGAGGATCTGTCCAGAGCTCAGATTCTTTGCAGCCTGCCCAGAGACTGACTGGAGACTGAGCTCTCCTGCTGTGTGGCCCAGGCATGTCACACTCCCTCTGGACCTCAGTTTCCCCAGATGAACCAGCTGGATGGTATCTGAGGAATATACCTTGTGCCTGGGCTATGGAGTTGTCACTGCCTAACCTTGGTGCAGCCAGGCAGTCTCCTGGGGGAAGGACTTTTTGCCAAGCATCTCCCAGTCTCTGCACATCCTCTTGGCTGAGATAAGGACACCTCCATGGTCTGGACGGGCTTCCTTCCCTTCACCTCCCAAAACTACAAGACCTTCTTCTACTCTATCCCTGGGTTACCACCAGACCATAACCTTCTCTAGAGCAGGCTGTGCCTCCTTCCTCCATCGTGAGTGCCCGCTGAGCACATGCCTGAGGTTTTGACCACTGGACTGCAAGGAGGCGGCCCCCAGGCAAGAGGACCCACAGATAGGGCTGGGGCTGCAGGTCTTGCCTCATGCCCCTGTGTTTCCCCTGCAGGGCAGAGACATGGGCGTGTGTTTGCTTGTTAATATTTGGATTTACAGCGGCCTCTGTAACCGCTCTGTGGCCTGGCAGGCAGCCAGCTGAGTGTATTTCACTGATATTGACATTTGCAACTAGTCTGCACTGAGGCGGTTTAAATTAGGAGAAAAAAATATAATGATGTGAAATGGATTTTTCCCCCCTTTGGAAACTTCATAAAGAACAATTTTCATCTGGCTCCCAGAGAAGAGTCTATTTCTGATTTAAAGAGAGGAGAGAAGTCAGATGGGGTGGGGGCTACGGACAGGTCCTGGGAGCCCTGGAGCTGCCCCAGGGCTTGGCCCAGAGTAACTGTGGGATATGTGGCAGGGCCGGTACCTGTCTGGGCCCATTCAGAGAAGGCTCCAGGCAGGATGGGACCTGTCTAAGTCTCACCCCCCAAAGGAGGGGCCTGTGGGGGCCTGAGAAACACAAGGGTCCTCACATAGCCTGGTTGTGTTGTGAATGCCACACACACAGGGGAGCGAGGCGCCTTCTAAGGCACTTTTACTCATCTCTGTTACAATCCTTTGGTAAGCACCTGAGGCCATGTAGCATACCCTCCTACCTACCCTTCCAAATGCCACTGACCATTTATGCCTGTTCCGAACTGTGACTTAGGTTGCCTAGCCTCAGATAGAGGTGGGCACTGCCTCTGGGAGGGCCTAGTGCATTTCCTGGTTCCATGGACCAGTCAGCAGTGCAGGAGGCATGTAAGATGCCTGAATCCTTAGCCGAGATAGTAATCACCTTTAATCTCTTGCTCAAAATAACCCAAAGTCAAGGTAAGGAGGATTATAGGGCCTAAAAAGCCCTTATCACAGGCACTACAGGGAGGGACTCTCCAGGCTGCTGGCCTGAGCCCCAGCCGCTGCCGGGCTGCCTGTGTGTGCACACGAGGTTCACACACGTTTGCGTGTATGTATGTATGTGGACACACATGTCCACCTACATGTGTTTGGCATACAGGAATCCTTGTACACATTAGGCTCTGTGCCTGTGTGCACACATGTATGTCACAGCTGCTGTGCCCAACGCACAGGTCTTTGTGCAGGCATTTGCTGGTGGGCACCATGGCACAGGCCATGTCCATCAGGGCATTAGACAGAGCTGCTATGGCTCTGTCCATAGCAGATTGCCCCATCTGAGCAGACAGGAGTGGACCAGTGCAGAAGGATTTCCCCTACACATTCCACACGCAACTACAGGGGCCTCTGTCAATGCTGTGGGGACTCACCCTGCAGAAGTTGGTGGGTGGCCAGCACCTCCAAGGACCCTTGGGCACTGCCCTTCTGTCCCTCCCCCATCCCACCTCCTGGCCCATTTTTTGCAACATGCATCCCTGGGACAGTTTAGGAACCCTGTGTCTTATGCTGGGCACCTTGTGAGTGATGTAGGGAGCCTCCTATCTGTGCTAAGACCTCCTCTATCGGACTGGGCTGCCTGTATCCCCAGCCTGCCATTCCCTCTGGGCTGACCAGGTTTCCAGCTCTCACCTGGAAAGACCTGGGTGAGCAGGAGCCAGGCTTGCAGGTCAGAAATGCCCCCTCCCCATCCATAGCCTGACACTGCTGCCAGATTCCTCATGGACACACTTGCTAGCCAAGGGTGGGGTCTACATTGGGTGGTTGCCCCTATGTAGGGGGGGCCAACACCCCTCAAATGAGTAAGAACAGATCCTCTGCCCCCTTGGGGACTACTGCCTTGGCCCCTCCATAGCCCCCACAGTCCCAGCCTCAAGGGGACCCCAAAGTTCTTGTTTCACAGCTCACTTTATAGAGGAAATTGTGGCTCAGAGAGACAAGGATGTGTCCAAGGCCACAGAATGTGTCAGGCCAGGCCTGCTCCTGTCAGGTCTGACGGGCACAGCATCAGGTGGGGTCTGGGGGCCTGTAAGGGCAGAGTGAACAGGCCTGGTGCAGGGACAGCTGCAGAGGGAACTGGTGAATGCCCTAGGAAGGACAGGCCCTGGACACCCTTGCCAGGTCAGTCACTCACATATTCTGTAATTTCCTTGCCCCCCTGCCTCTCCCTGAGGCATCCTCACACCTGTCCCCAGGAGGGCAAAGGGGTGGCCCTCCTGCAGCAGACTGGGCCCCAGTCCCGTGCCTTTCATCAGCCTACCCACAACCCAGACTCAAGGCCCCGAGCAGGTGGAGGCCATAGGATCCCCGGGGTGTCCCCCAAGGCACTCCCCAAGGATCTGCTCCCCAGGTCTGAGTTTCTCCTCAACCCAAACATGCTCCATGAGGCCCTAGCTTCATATGTCAGAGAGACACAGAGGCTGGTGCCACCATCAGTCCCCTGACCATCACACCACCCCTTGATCCCCTGATGTCTCCTGGGTCATTCCATTTCCCTCTCTGTGATGTCAACCCTGCCCAAATACAGCCATTCTGTGGCAAGGCACCCATGGGTCTTAATTGGAGAGTGCAGAGGCTGCCTGTGTACCATCCACCAGGGTAGCCAATGTGTGGCTACTAAGCATCAGAAATGTGGCTGGTGGCTATTACATTGGACTATGTGGTTCTAGAACCTTCCATAAACAAACAGACCTAATATACATGCCCTCTGCCCAGCTCTCCATCCCCATCATGGCAAATACCCCTGAGTGGGTGGCCCACCTCCTCACTTCACCCTCAGCTGCATATTGTCCAGCATCTCTTCTCTGAGGCCGTCAAGGTCACCAGCGACCTCTGTCCTGCCAGCTCCAAAGGGCATGCTCCTATTTTTATCTGGCTTGCCTCCTTGGCAGCATTTGGCCTGGGTAGTCGCTGGCTCTTTCCTAAATCAGGTTCTCCTCTAGGTTTCCAAGCTGCCACCTCCCTATCCCAGCTCCTTCTCCCCGACCACTGCCTTTCTGTGGCCAGCTCCTCCCTTGGCCCCCTTCTTCTCCCTGGCACTGCTGAGTGGTCCTTTTTCCATGCACTGACCCCATCTGTCTGGACACCCTGGCTGCCCCTCTGACTCTGTACTCTGAAGTTGTGACCCCCAGGCCTTCTCCTGCCTCTCTGTCCACATCCCTTCACCAAAAGTCCAGGGACAGGCTCGGTTCCCCTATCTCAGTGGTTAGGGTACCAGCCATACACACTGGGGCTGGTGGGTTCAAACCCAGCCCAGGCCTGCTAAAACAACAATGACAACTATAACAACAAAATAGCTGGGTGTTGTGGTAGTCCCAGCTACTTGAGAGGCTGAGGCAAGAGAATCACTCGAGTCCAGGAGTTTGATGTTGCTGTGAGCTGTGATGCCAGGGCGCTCTACCAAGGGTGACATAGTAAGACTCTATCTCAAAAAAAAAAAAAAAAAGTCCAGGGACAGCTTTAACCCCTTTGGTTCCCCACCTGACACCCACTAACAGCAACATTGAGGGTGCCACTCCCAGAGGAGTCTAAAACCACATCCCTCTACTCCCACTGGGCCTGCCACGACCTCCTGCTGGGACAGCCAGAGGCACCCACCCCACTCCCAGCACCCACAGCCAAGGGGACCTCAAAGTGTCCTGTCTCACCCTTGAAGATACCCCAGGGAGGTCTAGTCCTCCATGTATGGGGTCTCCTCCCACCTATCCCTCTCCCTGAGGCACCCACCCTGATGGTGGGACCCCTGAACTGGCCATTCCCTCTGCCCAGAAAGCTCCTGCCATTCAACTCCCAGATTCCACAGCTTTGCCCGAGAGCCCTTCCTGGCCCCCCCCACTGAGTTACACTCTCAGCTCCCCACCCATTCTAAATCCAGGCACTCCTCTCTCCCAAATGCTCCTTTTTATTTAAATTTTTAATTCATGTTTGGTCTCCTCTTGATGCCAAATGTGCAGGAGCCGTGTGTTCTGGTCATTGCCATGACAGTCCCGGGCCAGAGCTACCCACACCTGGGACGGAACAGATTCAGGCCACGCTGGGCACAGGCTGGAACACATCAGCTCTCAGTGTTGAAATGTCTCCCCTGGAGCAGCCTGAAGTTCCTCACAGATGTTAGCTCCCCTCTGGCACTGGATCAAGCCCACAGCTAACATCACATCTCAGGAGGAACACAGAGTGCCCACCCAGGGCTACTCTCACGTCTTAGCTTTTGGCCACACCCTACCCAAGTCTCACCTGGTCTGTAAAACATCCTATGGGATTTGAAATGCACATCTGTTTGACATTCTCACTTTGCAATACACCAACCCAAATGTCTAGCATGGCTCACCCAGATGGGTAGATGCTTCCAGGTACATGGCCCTGGGCAGCTGAATGGGCAGCACCGTTAGGTCTAAGAGGGCCAAGTGGTCTAGGATCCCAGCTGGCCAGGTGGGACAGGCTCACTTTTGTGCACACAGGCACACAAGCACATACAAACACATACAGGAAATTGCTCAGCAGCCACCTGCTGAGGGTCTGCTCCTGCCCGGTTTAGCCACACAGAGACCCCTGCTTTTGGGTGGCCTCTGCTCTGCCCAGCCTGAGGCCTGCTGGGCATCCCTCTTAAGATAGCTTTGCCTCCCATGGACAGGGCCTGGTAATGTCAAGGGGGGCGGCCAATATCTTTCATTCACAGAATGTGCAGCTATAGGGAAAGACATGGAACCCCCAAGAACAGAGAACAGGGCCAGATTTTAGAGACAAGACCCCCAGAAAATGTGGGTGCTAGGCCTGTCCGAGGGTGGAGGCTGGGTGGGGTGTCTCTGGCTTCTGGAGGAAGGGGACCTGGCAGCTGCCTGTGGGTGAAGAGCTCTGTTCAATGAGCAAGTGGTGAGCCTACCATCACCAGGAGTGTTTAAATGGCCAGGCACTGAGGGCTGGGCTGCTGTCTTGGGTGGAGGGGGTACAAACTGGAATGCCCCTGATGGGATGAGCTGGCCACTTTAGGGACTCTGGAAGGCAAAGGGAATGTTCCAAAGGACCCAGGCTATGTCACAAATTTGACTTTCCTAAAGAAGCACTCTGGCTAGGTGGGTGAAGGGTGAGTCACTCAGAACCTGGGAGTGGGGCCAACACCCCAGGGCTGTGGAGAGTGCCCAGACACGAGCATAACACCTGCTGGAGGACAAGTCAGAGGGCCAATTGGCCAACTGCCTCACTTATGAGACTGGGCAGCAGGAATGCCTGGGTTTGTATCCTGACCCACACTCTTGCTCTGTCTACTATAGATGGGCTTTCAAGAACATTGGGGCTCCTGGGGCCCAGAGACCAATGGGAAGATGAGCAGGGAAGGAGGGGCCTGAGCAAAGCTAGGGAGGTGTGTAGGACACAACCAGGCAAGTCTTCAAGAGCCACTGATCAAAGGTCATAGCAGATGAATAGGAGTTTGTTAGGCAAACTCCTATTTACCCTGGGGTAATGGGCACCCCAGGCAGAGAAGGTGTGTGGGGCACCTATACTTAGGGAATAGCCCTTCTATAAGAGAGTGTGGGGTGTGGGCAAAGGTGAGCAATGCCAGGTGGGAGAAGGGGCTGGATGGAAGGGCCCTGACTGCCGGGAGAGAAGCCTGGTCTCCGACGCAGTCATCTCCCCTCCCTGAGCTTTCCTGTTCTGATGGTGCAGGAGGAGCAATTATTGCCTGTACCTGGGACACCCCTTCCCCTCTGGATACTGCAGTTGTTGGGAAAGACCAAGGACCCTGGCCTGAGCAGAGCCTAGGCCTTCTCTAATTTCTGCCTCCAGGCCTCAGTTTCTTTGCTTGTAACATGACTTTGCTGAACCAGCTGTCTCCAAGGACTCCTTCTATCATGGGATGTGCAAGGCCTCTTATCTCCCTGTTTGGAGCCCACCTAACACACACTCATACATGCTTCCCCCTCAGAGAGCACCCCTGTCACCTGGGGATGGTGGAGACAGTGGGTATGAAGCTGGCATCATGTTCTTTTCATCATGTCAACTCTGCAGCCTGTGCCACTGTTAATGAAATAAAGAAATATGGTGGTTCCAGGCTTTTAAACTTCTTATGACCAGATTTGCATAATCACAGTAGCCGTGCTGGGACGACAGTGCATCTGTCTAAAAATATTGTTCTTCTTCTCCATCATTTAGCCCAGATCAGAGGCCATGGCTGGTCTGGGGCTTGGGCCAGGGATGGAGGGAGGATTTTGCTGATGGAGCACACTTTCCACCTTCATGGGAAACGTGGGCCATGGGCCAGGTGCGTGGGGGAAGCTGGGAGATGGGTGGCAAGTTATAGATCAATAACTTTTCATCTTTCCAATGTTTTGCCGGTAGATCATGTTTACTGCTAACATCTATCTGCCTCTGTGGCTCAGCTCTCCCTGGGCTCTGCTGCAGCACCCAAGAGTGGTGGGCACATCAGAGTTGCCAGGGTGTCAGGGCCACAAGTCCTGATGGTTCTGACCTACACCATCCAAGAGCAGGTGTGGGGGGGGGGGTCAGCCTGTGTACTGCTGCTTCAGGGGGCACAGAACCATCTTGGGCCAGGACTGGAGTGTTGGGTCCACCATGCTTTGACTGTGTGACATTGGGCAGGTCACTTCATCTCTCTGAGCCTTAGTTTCCTCACCAATGGAGATAATTGTGGGATTGCCCAGGTGAGGATCCAGACCTAGTTACTTGAGACTTCTGGCATGTTACCTGGTATGAGGAGGTGCTCTGTAGGGCGTTGGTCAGCCAGGGAGAGAAGGCCAGTGCCAGGCCATGTGGGCAGACCCAGTTCACCCGCTGGATGTGCTTGATGGGCTTTACTTCAGCACAGCCTCTGACCTTCCCATAACCACCAGGTCCGTAACCCCTTCTGTTTCCTTTGCCCTCCCTGCGCTCCAAGGGGGGCTGACTTGGGCTCTAGGCAGCCAGGTGTGCTGACTTAGTGGCTACTCCTCTGGACTTAGCTGCAGGGTTGGATCTGGCTGGCTCCTGACCTTACCTGGTCTTGGCCTTGTCCTCTGGGAGGCCAGGCTGGGAGGTAGGGCAGAGGGGACCAGTGGCTGCTGCATGCCCATACCCAGGAAGCTTCAGAGGGCACTGGGGAAGGTCAAAGGGCACCTGGGAAGGGGCTGAGCACCAGATGACTTTGCCATGTGATCTTGGGCTGTTCATGTGACCCCATACACCTCAGGGGTGCTCTACTTGTAACATGACATTGCTGAACCAGCTGTCGTCAAGGACACTTGGAGGGCCGGGGATGCTCTGCCAGTGTACAAACAGAGGACACCTCTTCATTCCTCCACAGTCCACCAGTGTTTAGTGCCTGGTATACTCATAGCCCCTTCTCAGTGTTACCCCCATTAGACAGATGGGAAAACAGGCTCAGCCAGGAAGTTGAGACTTTCCCAAACACTGCTGTGAAAAATAGCCTTCTGCCCCACCCCAGAATTCCTCTGACAGGCTCTGGGGCCCTCGGCCAGGCCCGTTTGGGGCAGCCCCACCTAGGTGCTGGCCCTCTCCAGGCCAAGGCTGAGAATGGAGTCCTGCCTCCTGGGTTTACATGTGCTCATGCTGCCCCTCCTCCCTCTGGCCCACAGCACCAGGCTGCTCTGGAGTTAATTAGAGACCCAAACATTTAATGGTCTGTTATGCTTCCACCGGGCATCTTTTAAATTAAAAAACATGATGTATGGCGCCGTTGGAGGGAGAAATCACTTTGCAATGGTTCCCCGCTCAGGCACTGGCAGGGATGTGGGGTGAGGGTGGCTGGCTGCCCCTGGAGAAGAAGGATGACGTGTGACCCTCTCCAAGAATGCCGGGCCACCCCCTGCCATCAGAAAGCACGTCACCTAAGCCAGGCAAGGGCCTAGGTGTCCAAAGATGCCTGGCACTTTTCCCATCGCACCCTCATAACCCTGGCAGCCAGGAAGTTCTATCTTTAGTCTGACCTCAATCTCTCCAGTTGTTTTGAGGGATGGCTTATTTGAGGCTGAAGGCAGAGATTTGCTATTTCTTTTCTTCCTAGTAGCACCCTGACCTCTGAAAGCCCCTGAACTCTAGGAAACCCCTCTTGACTATCCTGAGCTTGGGATTCTGTCCCCAGCCTGACAGGAGGGCAGGACCTCATCAGAAGACACTGGAAAGACCCTTAGGGGTCTGAGGCCCAGCTCCCTCTCTCTGTGCTCCACTACCCCAGACCCAGGTGCATAGACATGCTGACCATTTGTAAACCCATCCACGAGGCCAAAAGCCTTTGCTTACACAGATCCCAACTCATACCACCATCATGATGGTTCAAATCAGTATTTCCTGGCCACCATTGATTGTACTATAAAGATTTGAGCATGGTTCTGAGAAGAGGGTATAAATGAACAGTTAGACCTCAAACATATAGCCTAAGAGGTATCAGCAATGTAAACAGGCCAGGGTGGGACCTGGATGTGTCCACCCCACTAGCCACAGAGCAGCTTTGGTGAAAGTGGGAAGGCATAGACCAGGCCAGGCAGGGAGTACCCCGCATGGCTCCCTCAGTGACCAGTGTGTTTCCAAAGATGAATACAGGCTCTCTCCTGTCTGTTACCAGAGAACTGTCACAATACCAGGGGTTGTGACAAAACACCACAATGTGATTACTTACCTTCCTAGCACCCAGGGCTCCCTATACTTCGGGGCCACTAGGAGATTTTTTTTGCTATAATCAGCTCCTAAGAGGCCTGTCCCTCTGGGGGCTTCCTCAGGCTACCAGCCCTCTTTCACATGGTCACACCATTTCCACTGCCCATGGCTATCTGTTAGGAGCAGCTGCGTCCCTAAGACTGGTGTCCTGGCTGCTAAGTTACCTTATCTGGGTCTGGTTGAGCCATGAAAATAAAAATTCAACACTGCCAGTCTTCATCACACAGGCTTTTTATAAGGACATCTATTCAGTGCCTGTCCCGCGATGGCCTAAAGTGGCTCCTGCAGGCAGGGCAAACACCACAGCCTGGCCTTGGCCCAGAGTCTCCTGGTTTAACTTACATGTCATCTGACCATGGGGATGTTTTTCCCCTGATGCGGCTTCCACTGCTTTGCAGGTTGAGGAGCCCCATGCTGTCCTGAGCTGGACATCACCTCTGTCTGCTAACGTCTTTACAGTCTAAGTTCTTACATTTAGCTGTCAATCCACCTGGAAAACATTTCTCTGGTGTAAAGAAGGATCAAAATTGATTTTCTCCCTTCCCCCAAATAGGTAACAAATTGTCCTGACACTATATTGGATAATCTATTCCCTCTGGCTGATTTGTGATGCTCCATCTCCACCCCAGTTGGGAGAATGCTCTAATCGCTACTCCTCCCCCTCTATAACCCTGCATGACTCCCCATTGCCCTCAAGAGAGTCCACATGTCTTTTTTTTTTTTAAGACAGAGTCTCACTATGTCTCCCTCAGTAGAGGTCCATGGTGTCACAGCTCACAGCAACCTCAAACTCTTAGGCTTAAATAATTCTCTTATCTCAGCCTCCCAAGTAGCTGGGACTATAGGCACCCACCACAATGCCCGGCTATTTTTTGTTGCAGTTGTCATTGTTGTTTAGCTTTCCTGGGCCAGGTTCGAACCCTCAATGTACATAGCTGGCACCGTAACCACTGTGCTACGGGCGCCAAGCCAAGAGAATCCACATGTCTTAAAGGGGCCAACTGTCCTTGGTGATGGTCCTTGCCAGTCTCTCATGCCTCACCTCACCCTATAAGGCTGTGATCAACAACTGACCCCTAAAAATACCCCAACTGTGGCCTTCTTTGCTCAGACTCCAGATCAGGGCTGGGGTCTCCCCACTATCATCTCAGAGCTGCCTGTACTTGCCCCACTATGGCCCTATACTATAAAGATCTGATTCCTATCTTACTCTATCTAGACTCCACAATCTGAACTGAAAGCTCTTGGCAAGCAAGGCAGGGTCTGACATTCTCTTTCCCTGCAGGCACCAAGTATGAAATGCATGTGAATGAATTAATGAAAATAGTAAATCCATCATCATCTATAAAGGAGGACAACCAACTATATGTCGTGGTTTCCCTGGGCAGGTCCGCACTTATACCTATTGTCCCAGGATAATTATTAATACAGCCCCCTTTCACTTGCAAAATTTCCCAGTTTGGGTAGTAAATTGTTGTATGGTCACTCTGTCATGAGGCCTCTGTTGGGACTATTTCTTCTTTTCTAATGGTAACACTTCCCCTCTTTCACCAGTGCAGCACAATTTTAGATATTCTAACAGTTCTTATGTTTTTGAGACAGAGTCTCACCTTGTTGCCCTCAGTAGAGGGCTGTGGTGTCAGAGCTCATAGCAACCTCACACTCTTGGGCATAAGTGATCCATTTACCATAGCCTCCATAGTAGCTGGGACAACAGGCACCCTCTACAACATCCAGCTATTTTTAGAGATGGGCTCTAAAGACCATTCTTGGTCAGGCTGGTCTTGAATTCCTGAGTTCAGGTAATCCAGATGCCTTGTACTCTTAGAGTGCTAGGATTACAGGCATGAGCCGTTGCACAGGCTGAATCATTGTAATTCTATAAGAAGCTTCCATGTCACATAGGAAAGACATTATTTTCGGTCTTCCTTTTCCTATTTCTTTACTCTTTTTGTTTGGAGTCTCTTTCAGATGAACTTTCAGAATGATTTTATCTTGCTTTTCAATACTTGCCACCAACATGCTGATAGGATTGCATTAAACCTGTAAATTACAGTAGAACCTCTATAAATTAACCACCTCACCTGAGAGACTATAACAAACTGGCCAAAATACAGAGCTAGTCAACATAGGAACGAGGCCTACAGTACTGATACTTACATGTGGTGCATGTCATAGGAAAACTAGGTCAGCTTAAGGAGGCGGTCAGTGTAGACAGGAGGTTAACGATGGAGGTTCAACTGTAATTCCAGAATGACTTTCAGGTAATATTCCAACATGGCACATCTCACATTTAACCATTCTTGTTTTCATTTATATCTCATAATGATCTTAAATTTCTCTTATAAATTTATGCCAGAAAATTCCATGGAGTTTTTGTTGTGGTGGTTTTATTGTTGCCACTGCCACTGTGAGTGAGAACCATTTTATTTCACTATGTATTACAACTAGTTATTAATACAGATGAAAATGATTGATTTGCATATGTTTGTTTTATCCCAGCCCAGCACCTTCATCATATTAAATTATTTTTTCCAGTGGTTTCCCTGGGTTTCTAAGGTCTTGAATCATACCAGTAGAAAATAATTATAATTCTTTCCTATCGACATCCCATTTAATTCCATTTCATGTCTTATTGCTATGTCCAGAACTTCTGGGCAAAGATAAAAAACACTCTTGCTTTTTAATAAAATTTTTGAATGGAGATCATTAAAAATCTCATCATGTACAGTAACACTGGCTGTTGAATAGAGATTCTTTATTGTGATTAGAAAGTATGCTCCTCGTTCTATTTTTAGCAGTTACTTTAAAATCAGAAATCGGCAATTGGATTTATCAAATGCCTTTTGTCATTTATTAATGTGGCATTTTGGCTGACCTGCTAAAACTATGTATTATATTAATAGGTTTCTCTAATATTAAGCCATCTTTGAATTCTTTCTGTAAGTCCGACATAATCATGGCAGATTATTATCTCTCTAATATTCTGTGGAATTGGATTTGCTAGTGTCTTATTGAGGATTTTTGATCCACTAGTCATGGGTGAGATCAGTGTGGGGTTTCATTTCCTGGATGGTCCTTGTGAGTTTGGGGTTCTGGGGCCATTCCCTCCCTCCTCGGGGTGGTGAACACCAGCTCATCCAAGCAGGACATTGATGCAGGAACCCCCAGCTCTATGGGCTTATGGCAACCTCAAGTGGATGTTTCCAAAAAAGCCGATAAACACCAGGAACCATTTTGTAAAGTGAATGATCATTTTTTTTTTAAGTGAAATGTCATCGCAGTTTTTCTTTTGTCCATTCTAGATTTTTGTGATTCAGGGTTGGCTCAGAGTAGAGTAAACAACAGAGCAGTCTCCTCTGGGAGAGCTTACAACAGCTTGGAAGGCATCTTATTTGGTGGATTCCAAGTTTGCATGTGGGCAACTGGGAAGGACTGGCACCAGGCTGAGAGGGCCTGGGGAGAGCCCAGCTCCCTGCCTGCAAGGGGGAAACTGTGAGGCCACCCCTGTGCCACCTCCCAGGGGCTGCTCATCCATGCATGGACAAGTAGACATCACATTGGGCGTTCGGGAGGATGGGGTGCAGGGACTACAAAATGAGCAAAAGATGGAGTTCTAATGGGAGAGAAAAGTAATTCACATGTAAGTATGAGGCATATGGTAGACCCTGTTTCCAAAAGATGTCTGCACCTCATGTCCCATAGTCAGTCTGCAGAGACCTGACTGCAGGCAGCCCACACAACACCCATGAACCTGGGCCATGCTGAAACTACCTGGAGCAGTAGCACTGGCAGAAGGAAGTTGCCTCCATCTGGGCACAGCCTGTGGCTAGGCTGCAGCCCTGCTTCCTGTGTCCTGGGAAGCAGCTTCCAGGTAGATTTTCTACCATCTTGGCTGAGGCTATACGGGAGGCCCGGAGGCTGTGACACCATCTAGACAAAAAGACTCAGGGGCCCTCAGTCCTGGTCTGGAAGTGGAGGGAACTGTCCAGCTGAGCCCTTCCCAAATCACAGAACCTTGAGTAGAGGAAGGGATGCAGGAAGACATTGGAACCTGGGCACATTGTCAAGCAGCTGTAGGTTACCACCCTTGGGACAGCCACACCCTCTCTAGCCTCAATTTCCCTAAGAATCTCAGGGGAGGACCTCAAGTGTTCTGGAGAGCTACGGAAGGCCAGCAACGCCAGCTCTGTGGGGCAGGTCCTGAAAGAGTGTGAGCCATGGTGGTGCTGGGCACACGAGCCTATGTTCTACACCCCTCTAACCCTGCAAGGGCTGGGCCTCTGCTTACAGCCAATCCCAAACTGCCCTCCTCTGCTTCTCTCTTCCAAGCAGTGGGAATGCTAATACCACCTCATGGATCTTCAGGGGTTTACACAAGAAATGCACATACCATGATGAGTGCAGCCTGTGGAAATGTTTAGCAAGGCCAGCTGTGGCTCTTGATCTCCTGAGGACCTGGGTGCACAGAGAGAAGGGTGATCTGAGCAAAGCCCAGAAGAGACCACCAAACCAGGGAGTCCAAAAGTCAGAGTGGCAGCCTTCCATGGGGAATGTGGCCTGGGACTAGACTGAGGAGGGCCTGCAGTGCCACTCAGCTGGCTGGCTAGTCCTGGAGTGTGTAATCTATCTAACACAGCAGACGCTAATTAGAGCTGAAAGGCTGCAGACTGGCTTGGTCTAGAAGAGACTGGTCCTCCTCCTCAGTCACTGAGCTGCTTGGGGAAGGCTCATAGGGCTGGGCTACCCTCCCCACCAGCGGCCAGTGTTGCAGGGGTCAGGGCTGCTCCAGGGCCACAGAACTGAGCCCTCCAAGGGCAAACCTATCCCCCCCCCCAGCTGGGGCTGGGGAGGCAGAGCCCTCTCCCTCTTGCCAGCTCCTCCAAAGAAGTATATCTCTGGACTCTCTCAAATCCCTCCCCTATAGACAGGGTGGGGAGAAGGCCCATTCCCTGCATGCTCACACATCCAACTCATTGAGAGTAGAGTTCAGTGGAAAAGGCAGACAGACCTGGGAAGGGAGTTAAAGGAGGAAATGAAGGGGTTTAAGAGATCCCACAGCCCCTCTGTGGCAGCCCAAGACGTAGTGCCCCTCTCTGGAAAGGAGCCCAGGAAGGAGGCAGCCCCAGTTTCTTGGCCCCTGAAGCATCAGAGCCTCAGGATACCCTGACCAGAATAAGAGCCTGTCACCATCATTTCTAGCTGCCTTGTGGAGGAGGGGAAGAAGGTGTGTAGGGAGAGGCCCTGGTCATATCCTGGATATGCATGGCCTCCTCTCAGCCCTGCAGCCCTGCCTGGCCTGCAGGCCTCTCCATGCCTGTGCATTCATTCCTTCACATGCTCGTTCATTCACTCACTGGTGTTTCCTGAGTGTGTGAGAGGAATAGATGGGTGGGTGGGGTGTACCAGTGAGGACAGGACAAAATAGCCATCTTGTGGATCACAGAAGCTTAGAAGAGAACGTGAACTATGGGATCTCATAGCCATAACCTGCCATTGGACCTTGATTCTGTCCCTTGGGCTGTGTTCCCCTGGGCAAGTGGCTCATCTATGCTGGGCTTCAGTCTCTGTATATGTAAAATGGCCCTGGGAGGACTGAATGAAATGACACATGGGAAGAAACAACTATGGTTCTTGGCTCAAGAGGTGCTATAAGAGCATGCAGGCATATCCTATACCCAAAGGTCTCCCTACTGCAGGGGGAGTGGCTGAGGAGGGGCCACTGTCCATTATGGTATGGCTGGGCTCATGTCTCACCTGAGCCTGGACTGATGACCTGTTGTTCCAACCTTCTGAGGTGAGACACACTTCTTGCTGCTCTTGCTGTCACCTCCTGCCTATATCCAGGAGGGGGACAGGAGAGAGCTGGAGCCTCTTCCAGGGGAGCCCTTGGGCTGGAAGCAATCAATCAACTGTCTAGGTCCCTTGGATCTGGAATCCCAAGCCTGAGATCCAGGGGCCCAGGCTACAGGGTGAGGCCTTGAGAGAGCAGGTAGGCTTGATCCTTGTGAGGGCTGGGGCTGCACCTGATTGTGCCCCCCACATCTGAACAGCACAGCAGTGTGGGCCATATGCCAGCTGCTATGAATAGCCCTTCTCATTTGGGTTCCAAAGGGCCAAGGTGAGTAGAAGCTGGAAGAGTTGGCATGACATGGGGCAGCCACATGCCCACCCAGGGGAGAGATAGCACCCAGAGACAACCACACCTATATTGCTCTGCTGCTATCTCAGGGTGGTGGCTTGTGTGGGCTGGCCACAGCGCAGCAGGGAGGGAGGCCTGGAATCCAGCATCTTCCTTCCTGCTGGGACCTAGGAGAGAATAATGTGTACGTGTGTGCATGAAGTTGTGTGTCTGAAGGTATATGCTTGTGCGTGAGGTTGTGTGCAAATGTGTAGGTGTCCCCAGCCTCTGGCCCCTCCAGCAAGGGACCCCTCCACTTGCCCCCACACCCCCTCAACATGCAGACACACAAACACACACACACACACACACACACACACACTGCACTCATGAGTGTCTAATCATCGTCTCACAGCAGTCAGGAGTCCGACAGCCGAGCAGCTGGAGGACGTTCCATTTTCGGTGCAGTTGACAAGGCTGGAAACCACCCAACTGGGGTGAGAGCACTCCCTTTCAGGACTGTGTGTCCCGAAGCTGACTTAGTCAATGAGACCTCATCCTTCCGGGAGGGGCAGGAGTGGGGCTGCGGCTGGCTCACACCCACCACCTCACTGCTGTCTGCCCCCATCTGCCTGCCGCCTGTCTAAAGCTGGACTGATCATGCGGACACGTATCTGTCACTGGCCCCACCACCCTGGCATGAACATGCTGCCTCCCTGCCCTATCTTTCCTCTCCTCACCACACCAGCCACTGGGACCCGAGGGCTGGCTGTGGTGGGATCTGAAGCCAGGCAGCTCTCCTCTGGGAGTCATTACCTCATTCCCTGGGCTTCTTCTGGCCAGTCCCTGCTGTTAGCCAAACTGCCTGCACTCTGTCAGGCTTTGGGGTGCCAGAGTACCTGATCCACTTTGGGGAGACCCCAGGGTCTCCTCTTAGATTTCCCAGCCCAACCTCCCCTCAGGGCCAGGACCATTCCTTTATTCTGCCTGGTGGAGCTGAGCTATTCCCCGCAGGTGCAACACCTGGGTCATGCTGGCCATGGTGGGGGAAGGGGACCTGGGCCAGATGCCAGGACAGAGGCAGTATCCAGCTGTGAGGTGATGAGGCCAACATTGGCCTCGGGCTGAGGGGGTGCCAGAGATGAGGCAGGATGAGGTACAGGTAACCCTGGCCTCAGGAGGAAGTGGTGATGGCTATAAGTCCTCCAATCCACCAAGAGGAACCAGAGGAGACCCACCCACCTTCCAACTGGCCCCAGTGGAAGACAGCCCACATCCCTCCAAGGGCTGGGGTACCCTAAAGCGGGTGCTTAGATGGTCTGCCCTAATCTGGTTCTCAGTGTGAGCAGCAGTTTGGACAAACTTTGGGAGCTTACAGGAAGGTCAGGATCAAGATCTAACATCTCCTCCAGCTGGACTGATGGTTCAAATCCACCTCCATGAATTACCCTACCCTGAAAGGAGGGCAGCAGGGAAGTGTGGCCCCCATCTTCCAGTAAGAGAAAGTCACCAATGCTAAATGAGGCCACCTGAGAAGGGAACTCAGGCTGACTTAATAGAGATACATGAGGTAGAACAGAGGAGGCGTTGATGTGGTCCTGCCTGGCATGGCTCAGCCATGTCAAAGGGTTTGGTTCCAGACCTCAAGCAAAATCACAAAAGCTCACACTCATACACATATCGTACCTACTATGGACCAGGCACTCTTCAGAGAACTTTGTATGTATTAGCATGTTTAATACCTGCAATAATCCTCTGAAGCCTGCTTCCTTTACGGAAGAGGCACAGAAATGTTCATTAATTTCCCTGAGTTCCCACAGCTACTAAGTGGTAGGGCCAGAGTTCAAGCCTGAGCAGTCTGGCTCCAGGGCCACAGGTCAGTATAGGTGTATTCCAGGGCAAATGAATATCTCTGAGGAGGAGACACAAAGCTGGTTCATGTGAAGACAAGTGGGAGGGCAGAGTGAGTGTCTGGTCAAGGGAAGAGGTCTCAGGCACACAGGCACCTGCAGAACATGTACAGGCCAGAGGCCAGAGGGTAGACACTGCATGTGGCTGGCCTCCACCTTCCAGTGACTTCTCTGAGCCTGATGATAAGCACGCACCCTGGCACACCGTGCTGGAAAATGACTAGATGATGTGTTGCAAAGGTAAAGGATGCACCCAGTCCCTGAGCCCAAATCTCAGTCAAAGATACATCCCGGAGAAGCTTCAAGATGCCCAAGGATGTGCACTGCAGTGTTGTTTAAGATGGTGGATTAGAACCCTGAGAGGCATGGCCCAGGAGTACCACACAGCAGTGAAAAAGATTGGACCATGGAGCACACGCGTGGCATGGATGCCACTCACGAACACCAGCCATTAAAATACCTGCCCTGTCACACCCTGCATCTAAAGCTTTACAACATGCAAATAGTGTATTATGCAGGGGCTTATGTAAATATGGTAAAGTGTAAAAAACGGAAAAGAATACTAATCACAGGACTTGCTAAAGAGCTCACCTCAAGAGAGAGGGAGAGCCAGATAAAAGACCTTCTGGAGATTTGCTGACCAATGACATTAATAGACTTAACACCACTGAACCGTACCCTTAAAATAGTTAAGACAGCAAATTTTATGTTTATATATATATTTATGTTATATATATTTTTAGTACAATTAAAAACTTTAGGCTCAGCA
>CAUYQV010155754.1:0-15719 GCA_963574575.1 Galagoides demidoff | reverse complement strand
GCGGGCGCCTGTAGTCCCAGCTACTTGGGAGGCTGAGGCAGGAGACTCACTTGAGCCCAGGAGTTGGAGGTTGCTGTGAGCTGTGATGCCATGGCACTCTACCCAGGGGGATAGCTTGAGGCTCCATCTCAAAAAAAAAAAAAGAAAGTAATTCCCTAAAATATACTTTTATTCTTTTGTTATTTGAGGAATATTCAAAAAATAATTGCACACAAGTATGTAAATACACAATTTATTGATACTCACATACAGAAAGTCATATACACTTAAATCATATTTTTCAGAAATAGTTCTTTTAGCATTAACATTTACACATTGCTAGCTCAAGTTATTAGCAGTATTGAAAGCATATAAAACAAAAGAAAACAGAGGATGTAGAGAAAAAATGACGTAAATATAGGTTCTAGGGCCTAAAGTAGATTCTCATTGTTTTTACTAAAGTAATGTGGTTCAAACTGCAATGTAACTTGCTTAGTTTCTTTAGTTTGAAAATAGTTCCTGAGCCATAACTATTAGAACATTACATCAGAAACTCTCTATTCTTTTTTTTTTTTTTTTTTTGAGACGGAGCCTCAAGCTGTCCCCCTGGGTAGAGTACCATGGCATCATGGCTCATAGCAACCTCCAATTCCTGGGCTCAAGCAAGTCTCCTGCCTGAGCCTCCCAAGTAGCTGGGACCACAGGCGCCCGCCACAACGCCTGGCCATTTTTTGGTTGCAGCCATCATTGTTGTTTGGCGGGCCCGGGCTGGGGATTCGAACCTGCCACCTTAGGTGTACGTGGCTAGCACCTTAGCCAACTGAGCCACAGGCGCTGAGCCTATTCTTTAAATATTAGTACATTAAAACTCTATTCTTTAAATATTTTCAACTATCCACCAACAACATTTTCTAAGAAATTTCATTTTGCTTTTGTAAATCAATGTTTATTTCTTTATCCTCACATCAAATATCTAAAAGACAAATTTAAAATATTTTTACCATTATTTTATGGTTACAATGACTTTATGCTTACTATGTTTAAAATACAAAAAACATTGGGTGCATTCTTAATAATCACTGTTGGTACATCAGACATTATATAAAGTGGTTCATGTGTAATATTTTATTTTAGACAAACAGTAAGCATTTTCCCCTACTTTACAGTCAAAAAAACTGACACAAGAGCTTCTTTTTTTTGACAGAGTCTCATTATGTCACCCTCAGTCGAGTGCTGTGGCATCACAGCTCACAGCAACCTCAAACTCTTGGGCTTAAGAGATTCTCTTGCCTCAGCTTCCCAAGTAGCTGGGACTATAGGCGTCCACCACAACTCCTGGGTATTTTGTCATTGTTGTTGTTGTCATTGTTTAGCAGGTCTGGGCAGCTTCAAACCCACCATCCCCAGCAGGCAAACAGTAAGCATCTTCCCCCACTTTACAGAGGAAAAACCTGAGACTCAAAGAGATTCATTAACCTGTTGAAAGTCACAAAGGTGACTGCATCCAGAATTTCAATCGAGGTCAGTTTGACCTTAAAGCTCAAGCTCATAACCGCCGAAATACTATAATTCTTGTACCATATTATATGCTGCATACCAGTGGGGCAAATGGTATATAACTGTTGAGCCTGATTCCCCTAAGTATACATTTACTCGGCTTTTTTGTTGTCATTGTTATTTCTCAAATATTTAAAAAAATAATTGTACACAAGTATGCAAACACAATTTATCAATGCTAGGAACTCTTATTCTTTTACACCATGTTTTTCAGAAATAGTTCTTTTAGCTTTAATTGTAACTATATAAAACAAAAAATAAAAAGGATGTAGAGAAAAATGATCCACATATAGGTTCTAGGACCTAAAGTTAATGATCATTGTTTTTACTAAAGAAATATGGTTCAAGCTTGGGGCCTATAGCTCAGCGGCTAAGCTGCCGGCCACATACCACAGAGCTGGCGATTTCGAATCCAGCCTGGGCCTGCCAAACAATGACAACTACACCCAAAAAATAGCTGGGTGTTGTGGCAGGTGCCTGTAGTCCCAGCTACTTGGGAGGCTGAGGCAAGAGAATCACTTGAGAGCTTGAGGTTGCTGTGAGCTGTGAGGCCACCGCACTCTACCGAGGGGGATATAGTAAGACTCTGCCTCAAAAAGAAAAAAGAAAGAAAGAGAAAGAAATATGGTTCAAACTGCAATGAAAGTTATATAGTTTCTTTAGTCTGGAAATAGTTCCTGAGTCATAGAGGCAACATGTATTAGACCTCCCTGTCCTCCAAATATTTTCAACTATCCACCAAAGACATTTCCTGAGATATATATTTCCCTTTGGTTTAGGAAATCAATATGTTTACTTTCTTCATCCTCATGTCAAGTATCTAAAAGACAAATAAATTTTATTTTACCATAATTTTTGGTTACAATGATTTTATGGTACCATGATTAAAATATGAAAAGTATGGGGTAATATTAATAGTCGCCATTGGTCATCAGATAGCATACAAATTGGTTCATGTGTAGTATTTCATTTTAGAGGAACAGCAAGCTTTTCCTCCACTCTACAGATGAAAAAACTGAGACTCAAAGTGATTCATTTACCTGCTGAAGGTCACACAGGTGGTAACAGCCAGAATTTCAATCTGGATCAGTTTGATTTTAAAGCTCAAGCTCATAACCACTGAAATACTCTAATTCTTATATTCCATAATATAGGCTGCATATCAATGGGAGGGGGTTCAGAGCTCATTTTACCCTTTCACCATAACCAGCTCAAAAACTGTTCAAGTAAATGAGAGAATTCATATTCTGCAATGTGATTGGACCAGGGCTTGAGAGTCCTGATTTTCCCTTTAGTCTTATCTGAGCCTAACTTTATTCAACCAAGGCCTCTTCTAGCTTGAAAATACCTAGTCCTTACTGTGAGATTTTTGACTTTGGGAAATTTGATGTAAAGTAATTTAATACACAAAAATGCATTCTCTCCTTTTAAATGTTCAATGCCTTTGCTATCAGTGGACAGATGTCTCAATGTGACTCAGCAGAAGTGTTTGATATTCATACTGATGATGACTCCACAGAGGAAGAATTTAAAGGTCAAGCATGAAGAAATAGATTTAAGAAGCCTTAATGTTTTTTATCTTGATATCCATCATTTTGGCCTTTACAACTAGAGAATGTGGAAAAGATATGTTTGGTGACTTAACCAAAAACACTTGTATGTTTTAGAGATAATAAATAAGAGCATTTTCCTAATTCCATCCTATTTTTCTATTGATTTCCTTTAAGAAAGATTTTTAGGAGTCACAGCCCCATTCATATGGATGAAATTATTTGCCAAGACAAGGAAAATTAATAGAATGGTATCGAAGAGTTTTTAAAATACTACTCTTATAAAACTATCATATATGGTGGCATTTTCTCATAAAATATATGCACATCACTAATTAATTGTACAGTACAAAATACTAATTTGTTCCAAGCAGGTCGTGTTTCTATGATTTGCTGTTAAGTGCCACAATAAATAAGTGACATTTTCTGCACTCCCATCCCTCTCTGAGCTCAGGAAGGGCTATGTTAGATTTGGCCTTGAGTGGCTGAGGACACAGCTTTACCCCCTGCAGTAAACCTGCTCTTGTAAAATAGGAACAAGTACAGTATCAAAATAGAGAGAGAGTGCACACAAAAAATTGCTTTTCTGGCCTTTTAACCCTGGAAACAATTAATGGTTGTTTGGATTAGACACTGTACCCTAATGAGGGGCTGTTACCTCCTGGGTATATGTTGAAAAGGGGGACTGTTCACCTCTGGGTTGACATTGCACAGACTGTCAGTCTCTGATGACCAGCAACCCCAAGCCAGACAGCTGCCTGGGGGTCAGCCAGTAAGTGCCCAGTCCTCTTGGGAGATGTTGAGACCACCAGGTCATCACCATCACAATGGCCCTGGGGAGGCACTCTCCAGAGCCAAGCACTCTTTGAATAGACAGAAATCAGTTCCTGAAGCCCCAGGTTGAATTACTGGCAGCTGTGGGTGGGAGGATCTAGTTTCTTGTGCTTTTATTCCACTGTTTTTGTGACCACCCCAATCACTCTCAGAATAAATGCAGTCCCCCTACAAACTGCAGGAACTGTTAGGGATTTTGTCCCAATCCCTCATGAAGCTTTGTGCAGGAGAGCTAACTTCAAAGTAACTCCATTTCATTCATTCTGCCTTTAAGTTTATGGCTTTTTGAATGTGTTAATTGGTTTTCCAATTTATAAAATTGAAAAATGATTAAAATAATCATGATTGAAAAGAAAGAAAAGAACTACTCATCATGCCATTACCCAAACACAGCTGTTAACATTTGATACGTTTCCTTTCCATCTTTCCCATTTGGGTGATGTAATCTTTAGCTGTTTTTTTAAAGCATTTTCCAAGTTGTCACATAATCTTTATAATCATTATTTTTAAAAGTGTGCAATAGTTTATTGCATAGAAATTTGATAATTAATCCTTATTAAAAGCCATCAAGAGTTCTTGCAATTTTTTTTCCTACCAATGACTTAGCAATAAATAAATGAATAATGTGTATGTTGCTTTTTTTCTTTTTCCTTTTTTTTTTTTTTTTTGAGACAGAGCCTCAAGCTGTTGCCCTGGGTAGAGTGCTGTGGTGTCACAACTCACAGCAACCTCAAACTCCTGGGCTTCAATGATTCTCTTGCCTCAGCCTCCCAAGTAGCTGGGACTACAGGCACCCACCACCAACACCCAGCTATTTTTTGGTTGTAGTTGTCATTATTGTTTGGCAGAACCGGGCTGGATTCAAACCCACTAGCTCTGGTGTATGTGGCTGGTGCCTTAGCCACTTGAGCCACAGGCGCCAAGCCAATATGTTGCTTTTTTTCATATTCTAATTATTGGCTTGATGCCTGTACCTCAGCAACTAGGATGCCAGCCACATACACCAGAGCTGGTGGGTTGGAATACAGCCCGGACCTGCCAAACAATGATAACTTCAACTAAAAAGTAGCTGGGTGTTGTGGCGGGGGCACCTATAGTCCCAGCTATTTGGGAGGCTGAGGCAAGAAAATCACTTAAACCCAAGGGTATGCGCTGTGACACCATGGCACTCTACCGAGGGGCAACATAATAAGACTGTCTCAAACAAACAAACAAAAACACATATTCTAAATTATTAATTTTTTTTTGAGACAGAGTCAGTAGAGTACTGTGGCATCACAGCTTACAACAACCTCAAACTCTTGAGCTTAAGATATTCTCTTGTCTCAGCCTCCTGAGTAGCTGGGACTACAGGTGCCCACCACAACGCCCAGCTATTTTTGGTTGTAGTTGTCATTGTTGTTTTAGCTGGCCCTGGCTGGACTCAGACCTGCCAGCCCTGGAGTATGTGGCCAGCATCCTACTCACTGAGGTACAGGTGCCAAACCCATATTCTAAATTATTTTCTTAGGTTATATTTCCCCAATTAATTTTTATGTAATAATATAGACATTTTATGGCTTTTGGTTTATATTGTCAAATTATGTATAACTCACTATTGATTTATACCTTGCTTCCCCTTTCTTTAATCTTACTTGTCTTCAAAATAAATACTAGTGCAAACCAACAAGAAGTAGAATGAAGTTCATTCCCACAGATGGACTGGGCTAGACAATTTGTACAGACCTGGAAAAATCAACAGTGGCTTTTCTTTCATGTCAATATATCTTAACTGACACATGACCAGGGTAAAATTTTCAAGCAACCTTAAGAAACTTGCTTTAGTGTTATATCATTGCCTGTTAAGTATCTAATCTTTTTCGCCATATCTACTCTTTTTTTTTTTTTTTTTTGAGACAGTCTCACTTTATTGCCCTCAGTAGAATGCAGTGGTGTCACAGCTCACAGCAACCTCCAACTCCTGGGCTTAGGCAATCCTCTTGCCTCACCCTTTCGAGTAGCTGGGACTATAGGTGCCCACCACAATGCCTGGCTATTTTTTTGTTGCTGTTTGGCCAGGGCCAGGTTTGAACCTGCCACCCTCAGTTTATGGGGCCAGCGCCCTACCCACTGAGCCACAGGCACTGCCCACACCTTATCTACTCTTCTTTGTCACTTAGTTTTTCTCCTTTTAGGACCCTCTCTGGGTCCCTAAACCTTTATAAGCCTATGTTATTACTGTCAAGGTCCTCAGTTTTGCTGGCCAAGAAAAAAGACTCAAGAAGACAATATATAAATGTTCTTCTGTAAGGGTGTTTAGAACCATCCAGGCCTGTAAGCAAAAGGATTACTGCACTATGAGGGAGGTGAGTGAGACCAATGAACCACACCACCAAGATCCCTTCCAGGTGTCAAGTGCCCCTCGAACTGGAAACGCCTGGAAGCTTTGCAGCTGTGCACCTGGGCCCTAGGATGGCTTTGGCATGGTTGCCTGGGACCAGCTAAGCTTCACACCACACATCACATGTGAGAAACAATGTTTATACAGCAAACCACTGTATTTTGTGTTAGTCATGCCGGGAGGTGTGTGTGTGTGGGGGGGGGTTCTAGTGGTAGTTTTAATTTGTACTTCTCTAATGGCTTGTGATGCTGAATGTCTTTTCACATGCTGATTTGCCACGTGTAAATCCTGTTCAGTGAAGTGTCTGTTCATGTCTTTCACCCATTTTCTAATTGGATTATTTATTGTTTTAATGCTGCATTTTGAGGATGCTTTATTTATTCTAGATCCAACTTCTTTGTTGGTTTGCAGATATTTTCTCCCAGTCTGTTCCTTGTCTTTTCATTCTCTTACAGGGTCTTCCAAAAACAACAGTTCTTAATTCCATGAGGCCCAATTTATCACCATTTTCCTTTGGTGCATCATGCTTTTGGTGTCAAATCAAAGAACTCTTCCTAGCCATAGATCTCTAAGATTTTCTCCCAAGTTTTTTCCTGAAAGTTTTAGTTTCACGTATGTCTGTGATTCACTTTGAGTTAATTTTTGGGTGTAAGACTTGGGTTGGAGGACTCTGTGAGTGTGCACACACAAGGAAGACAGACCTTATGGATAGATGTCTCCAGTATCATTGTTCATTTTTTGAAAAGACAATCTTTCCTCCACTGCATTTTTTTTTTTTGAGACAAAGTCTCAAGCTGTCGCCTTGGATAGAGTGTCATGGCATCATAACCCACAGCAACCTCAAATTCTTGGGTGTAAGCGATTCTCTTGCATCAGCCTCCCAAGTAGCTGGGACTACAGGCATCCGCCACAACACCCAGCTATTTTTTGGTTGTAGTTGTCATTGTTGTTTGGCAGGTCTGGGCTGGATTCCAACCCACTAGCTCCAGTGAATGTGGCTGGCACCCTAGCCACTGAGCTACAAGCACTGAGCCTCCTCCACTGCTCTTTTTTACACCTTTGTTAAAAATCAGCTGGGCATATTCATGTGGGTCTACTTCCAGGTTTTCTATTCTGTTTCACTGACACATGTGCTGTCTCTGCCAGCACCACACTGTTCTGATCACTATAGCTATGTAATAAGGCTTAACATCGGATAAACTGATGTCCACTTACCTTCTTTTTAATATTTTTCCTTGTCATTTCAACAACCTTATGAGTTTTTATTGCACCTTCCCCTTCACCCAAACACACAGACACACACACGTGCCCCTTAGCTCACCCGGCTTACAGCAATCACCTTTAATGGTTTCCTTGTCTCCAATCTTAACCCCCTGCAGTCCATTCTCACCCTGCATCCAGGAGGGGTTTGATAAAACACAGATTATCTAACTATGGTTTTTCCTTAATTAAAATCTTCCAACATCTTCTCATGGCCTTCAAGAGAAGGCACATGCCCCCTAGAAGACAGACAGGCCCTCATCACAGTCCCACTCCCCCAGGGACCCTCCCCAGTTTCTCACACACTCAGAGACGGTCTCAGGCCTCCATAGTTTTTTTCAGGCTCTTCACACTCCTGTGTGACTGACCTTAGCAGACCTCATTGCAAACTCCTCACCCTGTCACCCCTCCACCTCCTCCCTAGGAAAGGCAAGGATACCAAATGTGAGGTCTCCTCTGAACTCCGGTTACATCCTCTGGGTGCCTCCAAGCACTGCTCTGTGTTGTGAACACACCCTACTCCATGTAATCATTTTTTTCCTTGCTTCTCTAGCCCTTTAATATGTTAAAAGACTGTCTTAATCATCACGGATCCTGAAGGCCTTGCATAATAGCTGCCACATACAGCAGTAAGTTACCAGAATAGAACAGAAAAGAGAAGGAAACAACCAGTCTTATTTTTTCTCAGACAACTTGATTTTTCTTTTTTTTTTTTTTGATTCAGAGTCTCACTATATCACCGTTGGTACAGTGCTGTAGCATCACAGATCATAGCAACCTCAGACTCTTGGGCTTATGCAATTCTCTTGCCTCAGCCTCCCAAGTAGCTGGGACTACAGGTGCCCGCCACAATGCCTGGCTATTTTTTGGTTGTAGTTGTCACTGATGTTTGGCAGGTCCAGGCCAGGTTCGAACCCCCAGCCCTGGTGTATATGGCCAGCACCCTAACTGCTGAGCTACAGGTGCCAACTCACAACTTGATTTTTCATTGACCAAGTCTGAAACTTCTTTGAGTAAATAAATTAGAAGGCTTTGCTCTGCAGATCCTCAGCTGCAATCAACTAACAGTGGGAGGCGGGGCATGGTGGTTGACGCTAATCCTAGCACTCTGGGAGGCTGAGACCAGTGGATGGCCTGAGCTCAGGAGTTCCAGACCAGCCTGAGCCAGAGCAAGACCTCGTCTCTAAAAATAGCCGGGTGTTGTGGTGGGCACCCATAGTCCCAGATACTCTGGAGCCTGAGGCAAGAGAATCACTTGAGCACAAGAGTTTGAGGTTGCTGTGAGCTGTGATGCCACAGCACGCTAACAGGGATGACAAAGTGAAACTCTGTCTCAAAAAAAAAAAAAAAAAAAGTTGGGACCAGCATCTCTTGCCTGATGTGAAACCACTCTGGCAAAAAGCAAAATGTGACTCAGGTCTACTTTTTCAAGTCATGGTATGTGGTCCATTGAGAATGTTGGGAGGGGGGTGGCCTAGGGATTTAAGAGCCTCCTTTTATAAGTCAACGTGCAGAGAACCTGCTAGCTGAGCCAATGAGGACCAACTTTATAAAGAACAATTATTTACCTACACAAAAGAAAATCTTCTTACCAGTCGTAACGTTATTAACATCTTAGCAGCTTTTCCATTGTGCATCTGACATTTCCTCCTTCTTCAAAGCCTAATTTGAGCACTTACAATGTTTTGAAATGAAATAATAAAGCTTTCAACACACAATAAAAGTTATGCAATATTTATAATCAGGGGTCTCTAGAGTATATTTATGTTAAAGAACATATTGAATTACTAGGCCTTCCCTTTTAAATCCCTGAAAACCTTCAGCTTTAGAATAAGACCAAACTCTTCTCTGGTATCTTAATTTTTATGTGGCTTCTTATTACCTTTTTATCCCTTCTAAAACTCCAAATCCCTTCAACATAGCTTTGGCTCCTTGCACAGCTGAACTGGCAGCAGGCTGATCTTTTTATTGGTGGGTAATGGATTTAGTTTGATTGCTGACATGGGAACAATGAAAGGATAAACAATTCCATTTGTGGCCATGAAATTCCCCATCTGTTGAGTGCGTTCATGACTGCAGAGCACTGGGCAGAGACAGATGAATGAGCCAGCCATGCCTGATGTTAATGATGTCCGTCACACAAACCCAACATGTGGCTTCATAAATCAAGAGCTAACAGCAACTCTGGTTGCTCATGTCATTAACAAGCCATCCATTTACATACCTAAGAATTTGCCCTAACACTGAGCTTAGAGACCTCCCTTGCAATTCTGATCTCAACAAAACCCAACGGTAGTATAAAGAAAGCCAAAAAATCATTCTTCTAAGTTAAAAAAAAAAAAAACTTTTTGAGTTGCACACTCAAGTATTTGCAGATGTAATCCTATGATGCTTAGAAGTGGTTTTAAAATAAAATGGGATGGGGCGTGGGTGGAGGTATAGACACAAAAAGATCAGCCATGAGTTAGTAGTAATTGTTAAAGTTAAGGATGAGTACCTGAGGGTTCATTAGACTATATTCTCCACCTCTCTTTAAAATTACTCATAATGGAAAGTAAAAAGCAAAAAAAAATCATTCAAAGTTAACTGGAAAATGAGACCTTCTATTGTTTAGCATAAATATTTTTGCCACCCAGAGCACCTTGTTTCAGATTCTGATCAAGTCCCCAGAGGAAGCTCTAGGTATGTATTCATCAATCCTGATATTGTTAGAAGGGCTAAAGGGGAGAAAAGAGAAAAATCTGTGTGCCTAGGAACCCACCTTCCATCCTTCAAATTACATATAACTACAGTGTTGTTATAACTTACCATAAAATCACTGAGTACCTACTGCGTGCCCAACACTGGGCATGGGGGTTCCCATACTAAATAAACACATGGTCTTTTGAGAGCAAGCAGACAAATAGACCCTCAATCTGTCACCCTCTCAATGTGAGGGTGACCATGGAGTACAGGCCCCATAACACTGGGAATCTTCCAGTTATCATGTTGCTGGAATGGAGAGTCTAGACGCCAATGAAGAGCTTTTGGAAGATTGGAGAACCTCTAAAACTGTGCTATCCGATACAGTAGCCACTATTCGCATGTGGCTACTCAGCCCTTGAAATTCAACTAGTTTAAATTGAAATGTCGGCTTAGTGTGTAGCTCAGTGGTTAGGGTGCCAGCCACATGCACGGGGGCTGGTGGGTTTGAACTCAGCCTGGGCCCACTAAACAACAATGACAACTACAAAAAAAAAATAGCCAAGCATTGTGGCAGGCGCCTGTAGTCCCACCTACTTGGGAAATTGAGGCAAGAGAATCACTTAAGCCCAAGAGTTTCTGGCACATACTCGGTTCAACAGTGACATCATCAACACAGAGTCTGGCACACGGCAGGATTGAATTCATAAGTTGCAAACATATGAATAGCACAGTGCAAGCCAGGAGGCCATACGTAGGCCACCACTCATGTTCAGAGTTGCCTCTCTTCTGTTCAGCCACTGAATCAGCACCTCTGGATGGTTGAAGCCACATACTGGCTGGCGTGGTGGCTGACACTTATAGCACAGTGGTTACAGCACCAGCCACAAACACTAAGGCAGGCGAGTTCAAACCCAGCCCAGGCCAGCTAAAACAACGACAACTGCAGCAAAAAATAGCTGGGCACTGCGGCAGGGGCCTGTAGTCCCAGCTACTTGGGAGGCTGAGGCAAGAGAATTGCTTAAGAGTTTGAGGTTGCTGTGAGCTGTGATGCCACAGGACTCTACCGAGGGCAACATAGTGAGACTCTGTCTCAACAAAAAAAAAAAAAGAAAGAAAGAAAGAAAAATTAGTTTGGTGCTATTAACGGTGGAAGAAAAGCAAGCCTAACTCCATTTTGATATAATTCTCTTTCCTAAGAATCAGTGGGAAGGCAAAACAGGCCTGATTCCATTCTGTTGTTTTGCTACATTTTATTGCATTAAAAAAAAAAAAAACAGTTCCACTTGCCTCCCCACCCATTGCATGGTATTTTAAGTGTACCTGATTAGACCTGTCAGAATTATTAGTATAGTGTAGTAAGTCACTAACTACTTTTGTGACAACAACCCTCATGATTATGTCAAGGTGGTCGTCAAGCCATCTGTATATGATAGAAAATGTTAAGAGAGCAAGTTTGACTCCACTTTACTGTTTGCTCCTTCTCTGTTATATTCCATTACCTTTGAAACTGGTTCCTTTTGTTTGCCCTCCCACTGTATAATGGTGAATGCATTTAATTAGGATTGTTAGTAATGTAGGTTTCTGACTGCACACGTGATTATATCCTTGGTGATTATCGTTTTTGTGATCATGCTGTTTACACCTACCTGTGAGTCCCCCTCCCCACACTACCTTAGGATATTGTAGATTGTATTTGTTTTATAAAAAGAATTATTAAGTGCTCTCCTGACGGTTCGGCGCCTGTGGCTCAATCGGCTAAGGCGCCAGCCACATACACCTAAGGTGGTGGGTTTGAATCCCCAGCCCGGGCCCGCCAAACAACAATGATGGCTGCAACCAAAAAATGGCCGGGCGTTCTGGCGGGCGCCTGTGGTCCCAGCTACTTGGGAGGCGGAGGCAGGAGACTAGCTTGAGCCCAGGAGTTGGAGGTTGCTATGAGCTGTGATGCCATGGCACTCTACCCAGGGGGATAGCTTGAGGCTCCGTCTCAAAAAAAAAAATAAAAATAAATAAAAAATAAAAATAAAATAAATAAATACAGCTTTAACAAAGCATGATTTATAGACCACAAAAGTCTTCTGCTTTAAGTGGACACCTCAGTGTTTTTCAGTATATGTACACAGTTGGGCCACCATCACCACACTCCAATGTTAGAAGACTGCCCATTGGTAGTCACTCCCCACCCTAAGGAGTGGGGTTTTGTATTGGATTAAGTGACTTCTTCATTGCCCGCCTTTTACAGGTGAGAAGACTGAGGCTCAGAAAGGCAGAGCAGCCTACAGGCTTGTGGGGAACAGGCAGCCTGAGCCCGCTACACTGCCCTTGACACTGCCCTGAGCTGTCTCCAGATTTGGCCTTATTATTCCCTAAAGGCATGTTTGGAGTTTGAGTGGGAGTTCAAGTGTTGGTTCTTTAGAAATGTGGGTTCTCACAGCTCCTACTTTTTGAGGTCTTCCCAGAAAAGCACTTTGCAGCAGCCTGCCCCCCTTACCTGGTACACTTATGTCCTTCCCCCAGCATGAGGGACAAGGTCACAGCTGTGGCTGCCTCAGCCTGCTGCCCTGCTCCCCACTCCTCTCCTGGACTACACCTTCCCCCAGCCCTGTGCTGGGGAGCCTGGCCTGCTTTCTCCTGACCTGGGGCCCTGGCTCTGCTTCCCGGCTACTGTTCCTGTCGGTTCTCTACAGTGCAGTGATTTCACTAATGGCCCTTGGGTGACACCCTTGCTGGGCTGGCCCAGCTCTCCTCTGGAGGTCATGGGTCTGTTAGCACCGGCTGGATGCAGGGAGCTGAGGATGAGGAGAGAACAGGACCGTCTGTGTCCCCAACCAGCCCATAGCCTGGTGGAGGAGGCAGAACCATAAATGACCAGAGAAGTTGAGTGGGAGCTGGAATAGATGTGGGAGTCTGCACAGGAAGCTGTGGTGAGGGGCAGGAGGCGGGGGCAGAGCAGATGTTCCAGACAGACGCGCTCTTGGAAGGTAGGGACAGGGAAGGGTGTTCCCGGCGGCGGGAACAGCAAGAACCAAAGCAGAGAGGGGGAAATACGTCTAAACAAGTAGCTCTGGGTTGCTGGTGAGTAAAGGGCAGAATTAGAGACCAATTAGGTCTGGGATCGTGGCTCTCCATGTCACACAAAGCAGTTTGGAGCATGAGCTTTGGAGAAGTATCACAAGAAGGGTTTGGCCGACCATGTCTCAAAACACACTACATAAAGCAATAATTAAGACTCTTTTAATTTTTTAAATTCTTTCTTTCTTCTTCTTTTTTTTTTTTGAGACAGTTTCATTTTTTAAACCATCATAGTTTACAGCAACCTCAAACTTCTGGGTGCAAGTGATCCTCTTGCCTCAGCCTCCCAAGTAGCTAGGTCTACAGGAACCTGCCACAATGCTGGCTATTTTTAGAGATGGGGTCTCGCTCTTGCTCAGGGTGATCTCGAACTCCTGAGCTCAGGCAATCCACCCACCTCGGCCTCCTAGAGTGCTAGGATCACACGCACGAGCCACCACACCTAGCAAGACTCTTCTGAAGGCATTTGTCATTGGGATGGTGTGCTGTTGGCTCTGGGATAGACACATAGACCAGGGGATCAGCTTAGAGAGTCCAGAAGCAGATTCAAGCATAAATGGAAATGTGATCTGTAGAAGACATGGTTTTGCAAAACAGCATACAAGATGAACTATTCAATAAGCAGAGATTGGGCAGTTGCTTATCCACATGGAAAAAACTAATCCCCCTGGGCAGAGTGCCGTGGCATCACAGCTCATAGCAACCTCCAACTCCTGGGCTCAAGCAAGTCTCCTGCCTCAGCCTCCCAAGTAGCTGGACCACAGGCGCCTACCACAACGCCCGGCCATTTTTTGGTTGCAACCATCATTGTTGTTTTGGCGGCCCGGGCTGGGGATTCGAACCCGCCACCTTAGGTGTACGTGGCTGGCGCCTTAGCTGACCGAGCCACAGGCGCCGAGCCAGGATTTCTTTAAAGAAACACAAAAGCCACAAACCATAAAAGAAAACACCAGCAAATTCCCACCACATTAAAAATAAGAATTTCAAAGGTGGCGTCTGTGGCTCAAAGGAGTAAGGCGCCAGCCCCATATGCCAGAGGTGGTGGGTTCAAACTCAGCCCTAGCCAAAAATTGCAAAAAAAAAAAAAAAAAAGAAGAAGAAGAAGAACTTCACTTCAACACACCACCTGGAAAATGAAAAGACAAGTCACAGATTGGGAAATGATCCTTGGAATGCATATCATTTACACAGGATTGGGATCAGAATATATAAAGAGTTTTAAAGAATCAATAACAGACAACAATAGAAAAAGGACTGAAAACACAAGCACCAATTGCAGAGACAAGGGAACTGGTATTGCCAAGAAACATGAAAAGACATGAGGAAGGCCAGTCCTGGTGGCTCATGCCTGTAATCCTAGCACTCTGGGAGGCCAAGGTGTGTAGATCACCTGAGCTCATGAGTTCAAGACCAGCCTGAGCCAGAGAGCAAGACTCATCACTAAAAATAGCCAGGCATTGTAGGGGATGCCTATAGTCCCAAGAGAATCACTTGAGCCCAAGAGTTGGAGGTTGCTGTGAGCTGTGATGTCATGTACTCTACAGAGGGCGACAAAATAAGACTCTGTCTCAAAAAAAAAAAAAAAGGACATGAGAAATTGGGGAAATGCAAGTCTAAAACTTCCATGATATGCCAATTTCCACCCACTGAATGGGAAGGAAATGTTAAAGTCTGACCACACCAAGTGTAGTTATAGGGCTGTAAAACAACGCAAGCTCTTATGTACTGCTTGGGGGAGTGCAAATTCCTATATGTGACCATTTGGGAAAGCAATGTGGTGTTTTCTCATCAAGTTCAGATGCATCTGCCTTGCTACCCAGCATTTCTATTTCTGGGCATCTTCCCCAGAGACTCTTCACACATGTGTATCAAGAGATATAATAAATATGGACGGCAGCAATTCTGTGTCCATCGAGAGGAGAATGGATTGATACTCTGTGGTTAATGAATACAATACAGTATAGCATGGCAGCCACAATGAATGACTGACAGCTATACTCCACAACACGGGCGAATCTCACAGCGTGGAACAAAGCCACACGAGCTGGGAGAAAATGGTCATGGTATAATTCTCTCTCTACAAAGATCTAAAGCCAGCAAAACTAGACAATAGACTATGTATTATTCAGGACAGCATCCATCTGTGAGGAATCAATAAAGAAAAAGGCAAATGAACAATAAATATATAATTCAGGGTAATTATTGCCTCTAGTTGGGAGGGAAGAGCTTGAAGAGGTCCTGAGAGAAACTTTGGGAATTTTTTTTTTTTTTTTTTTTTTGAGACAGAGCCTCAAGCTTTCCCCCTGGGTAGAGTGCCATGGCATCACAGCTCATAGCAACCTCCAACTCCTGGGCTCAAGCGAGTCTCCTGCCTCCGCCTCCTAAGTAGCTGGGACCACAGG
>CAUYQV010155753.1:0-19202 GCA_963574575.1 Galagoides demidoff | reverse complement strand
GAACACATTATTCTTAGTAAAGCATCATAAGAATGGAGAGGCATGAATCCTATGTACTCAATTTTGATATAATGACAATTAATGACAAGGGGAGGGGGAGAGCAGAGAGAGGAAGAAAGAGGAAAGAGTGGGGAAGGGATTAGCAGAGAGAGGGAAAGAGGGAGGGAGGTGGGGTCTTGGTGTGTGCCACACCTTTTGAGGGCAAGACACGACTGTAAGAGGGGCTTTACCTAACAAATGCAATCAGTGAAATCTGGTTTCTTGTACCCTCAATGAATCCCCAACAATAAAAAAAAATTCCGTCTGATATTCTTTGTTTATTTTCTGGAGTCCATTTTAGAAAAAATGTTTAGATTAATATGAGGGTACAAATGATTAGTTTACATTGTTTGCATTTCCTAGGTAAAGTTCAAGTTGTAGTTGAGTCCTTCACTCAGGGGGTGTGCTATGTATCTTTGCATTGTGCACATTAGGTGAGAGTTTACTAATCCTCTTCTCTCCTTCTCTTTCTCCTGTCCCTCCTCCCCCCCACTCCCATTTGAATTTAGTTGTGTTTTTCTCTTCTGTGGGTATGTAGTTGTTTATTTATTGGTTTTATGTTAGTATTGAGTACATTGGATACTTACTTTTCCATTCTTGTGATATTTTACTAAGTATAATGTGTTTCAATTCCATCCAAGTGAATACAAAAGATACAAAGTCTCCATAATTTTTATAGCTGAACAGTATTTCATGGCATACATAAACCATGTTTATTAACACATTCATGAGTTTATGGTCACTTGGGTTGATTCCACATCTTAGTGATTGTGAATTGAGCTGCAATAAAAATTCTAGGGCAACTGTCCTTATGGGGAAATGTTTGTTTTTTTTTTTTTCTTCTAGGTAGATACCTAGTAATGAGATTGTGGGATCAAAGGGAAGGTTTACATTTATCTCTTTGAGGATTCTCCATACTTTTCAAAGAGACTGTATTAGTTTGCAATCTCATCAGTAGTGTAAAAGTATTCCCTTCTCTCCACACTCACTTCAGCATCTGCAGTTTTGGAATTTTGTGATTTGGGTTATTCTCACTGGGATGAGGTGATATCTCAGGGTGGTTTTGATTTGTATTTCTCTGATGATTAGGGATGATGAGTATTTTTTTCAAGTGTTTGTTAGCCATTTGTCTATCTTTGTCAGAGAAGGTTCTGTTCAAGTCTCTTGCCCACACTTATATGGGGTTGTTTGCTCTTTTCTTGTTGATTAGTTTGAATTCTCCATAGATTTTAGTTATTAATCCTTTGTCAGATTTGTAGCATGCAAATATTTTCTTCCATTCTGAAGGTTATCTGTTTGCTTTACTTGCTGCATCCTTAGCTGGCAGAAGTGTTTTAGCTTGATCATGTTTCATTTATTTATTTTTGGTATTGCTACAATTGACAAGGGGGCTTCTTCATAAAATTTTTTCCCAGGCTGATTTTGTCAAGAGTTTTTCCCGCACTTACTTCCAGGATTTGTATCATTTTGTGCCTTAAATTAAAACTTTTATCCAGTGAGAGTCAATTCTTGTAAGTGGTGAGAGGTGCAGGTCCAGTTTCAGTCTTTTACATGTGGCTAACCAGTTCTCTCTGCACCATTTTTTAAATAGGAATTCTTTCCCTGAGTGCATGCTTTTGTTTGGTTTACCAAAGATAAGATGGCATATGTGACTGGCTTCATCTCTAGGTTTTCTATTCTATTCCATAGACCTATATCACTATTTTGTGCCAGTACCATGCTGTTTTTTTCTTTTTTTAAGTTAAATCATAACCGTGTACATTCATGCATTTATGGGGTACAACCTGCTGATTTTATATACAATTTGGAATACTTACATCAAATTGGTTAACATACCCTTCATCTCTCTTAATTGTTGTGTTAAGATATTTATACTCTACTCTTAATAGATTTGACATGTACCTTGCATTATGCAAAATAGGCAAGGTCTCACCAATTACCCTCCCTGCACCTGGCTTCCCCCTCCCCTCACCCTCCTCTTCTCTCTCTCCTCTTCCCTCCTTCTTTCTGGGCTATAGTTGTGTTTTATCATTTATATGAAAGTGTGGATTGGGTACTTTTTCTTCCAATCTTGAAATATAAATAACCCTATTTCTATGTGGGCAAGAGACTTGAACATAAACTTCTCCAAAGAAAACAGGTGCATGGCCTACAAACACATGAAAAAAATGCTCATTCTCTTTAATCATCAGAGAAATGCAAATGAAAGCCACTTTGACATATCTTCTAACTCCAGTAAGAGTAGCCCACATAATAAAATCCCCAAACTGCAGATGTTGACATGGATGTGGAGAGAAGGGAACACTTCTGTACTGCTGGTGGGAATGCTAATATGTTCCTTTTGGAAAGAAGTTTGGAGAACATTTAGGGAACTAAAAGCAGACCTGCAGTTCAATCCTGCAATTCCTCTACTAGGTATATATCCAGATGACCAAAATTCATTTTATGACAAAGATATTTGCACCAGAACGTTTATTGCAGCCCAATTCATAATTGCCAAGTCATGGAAGCAGCCCAAGTGCCCATTGACCCACGAATGGATTAACAAATTATGGTATATGTACACCATGGAATATCATGCGGCTATAAAAACGATGGAGACTTTACCTCTTTTATGTTTACCATGCTGTTTTGTTGACTTTTAGTATAACCTGAAGTCTGATGCCTCTAGGTTTGTTTTTATTTTTTTAAATTGCATAGGCTATTTGGTTTTTTCTGGTTCCATATGAAGTACAGTGTTATTTTTTCAAGTTCTTCAAAGTATAACATTGGTGTTTTGCTGGGAATTACATTAAATGTGTAGTTTGCTTTGGGTAGTAAGGACATTTTAATAAAGTTGATTCTTCTCAGCCACAAGCAGGGTATAGTCTTCCATTTGTTAAAATCTTCTGCTGTTTCTTTTCTCAGGGTTATGTAGTTCTCTCTGCAGAGATCCTTCACATCCTTTGTTCAGTATAGTCCCAGGTATTTTATTTTCTGAGTCCATTTATATTTAATGTAATTGATGATATTTGTGTTCAAATATATTACTTTACTCTGTCTTTTCTCCTTGTTTCTCTTCTATATTTCTCTTTGTTCTTTTCTTAACTTTTCTGATTGGCTAATTATTTCTCAGCATATTTTCCTCAACCTTGTTTGGAAATGATATGCTTGGTTCTTTGTTAATGGTAACCGTAGCCAATAAGTCTTCATTCTCAATAGTACCATAGTCTAATAATAGTACAAACCTTTCCTTTTCTTCTGGATAATAATAAAGTCTTTGAACCCTATCCTACTTGTGTCCTGTCAACTTACATGTTTTTGTTGTTCGATATTTATCCAGGATTTTTGATATTTTAATGGGACAAGTGATTTGAATAACTTGCTATGTCACTACTGAAAATCTTGGAGTTGACTTTTTAATTTATTTTTGAACCTTCAACCTATGTTCAGCTCCAGACTGAGGATCTGTCTTATATTGCATCTCTAACACTCAAGAAAGTGACTTTACTTTTGTCATAAGGTAAATGCTCTAGCAATGTGGTCCTCACAGGGGTACATGGCCTATTAGGACTGGGCCACACAGCAGTTTATGAGAGGTGGGCAAGTTAGTGAAGCTTCATCTGTATTTACAGCTGCTCCCCATTGCTCACATCACTGACTGAGCTCCACCTCCTGTCACATAACGGTGGCAATAAATTCTCATAGGAGTCTAAACCTTACTATAAAACTGCACATGGGAGGGATCTAGGTTGTAAGCTCCTTATGTGAATCTAATGTGCCCCTCCCTGTGTGGTCCATGGAAAAATTGTTTTCCATGAAACTGGTCTGTGGTGTCAAAAATGTTGGGAATTGCTGCTATAGCGCAGCAAGACTCTGCTTACACTTACCCTTCTGTGTTTACTAGATGTCCCTGAATGTTCTTCACCATCTATTTTTATGTGTTAATGAAGTTTAAATGGTATAAAAAGTTAAGGCAGTGTTTATGGTGGAGGCATATTTTTGAGAACCTGCAGGTTTCAAATATTCATAAAGTCAACACCATTGTTCTATTCCTTATTTTCCTTCACTGCTAAAGTATCCTTACATATTCTGGACCACAGAGATTCTAGTGCCATCTGCTAGGGATGAAGTGGAGAAGGTAGTTCAGGCTCTCCATCTGCCCTGGCCCCTCAGGTATGCTCCCCTAGGAATCTAATCCCTGCCTTATAATTGGATAAACAAGTCAACTTTGAAATTGGATATAGCAAAATTTTCAAGGAAGAATTTTCCACTACCTGCATTTCTGAAAACTCTGTGTAATACAAGGTGCGTGTGTGTGTGTTGCAACTCTTTCCAATGGTTCACATAATAATTTGAGAAATGCATCAGAGTGGGAAAAATGTGGAATCTATTAGTCAGTTTCCTAGGGCTGCTATAACAAATTACTACAAACTTGTAGTAACAATAACATAAATTTATTCTTTTATATTTCTGGAAGCAAGAAGTCTAAAATAAAGCTATTGGCAGGGCTATGCTCTGTCTGAAACATCCAGGGGAGAATCTTTGCCTTCCTTGCCTCCTTCCAGCTTTTGGTGGTTATCAGCAATTCTTGCCATACCATGGCTTATAGATATATCCCTCCAATTTACACCTCTCTCTTCACATAGCTGTCTTTTCTTTGTGTGCATGTGTTTCTAGGTCTTTCCATGGTATTTTTTCTCTATATGTCTCTATCCAAATTTCCCTCATATTATAATGACACCAGTCATTGGATTAGGGCCCACTTTCACCTTAATTTCATTATATTTTCAAAGATCTTGATTTTCAAATAAAGGTCACATTCACACTACTATTGGTTAAGACTTCAAAGTGTCTTTTTAGGGGGTACAACCCACAACATAGGACAGAAGATGCAATAAGAGTACTTTTGAGAATATCATCTACTTAATAAAACTAGTGTGATGATTGGGTAAATTTAATTCTTCCACGTAACATTGTACAAATAAACCAGTGTCGAAACTCTCTGTTCATCCAGCTATCTTATAAATACTTGGGCCAGTATCATGTCAGATGGATTTTTCATTCACCGTGTGGGGTTTAGATGTTGAAGAAGCCACATAGTTGATATCTGTGCTCTTTGGTTCAGTGGTGCTAGGGAGGAAGAGCCATATGGTTTAACTTTTCTCATAGATATAAACCAGGTATCCAGAGAATAGCTGAGTTGTGCTGAAATAGCCTGCGCCCTCTGCTATCCCATCACCATCTTATCACCCTGTATCTGTGGTGCTACCAAACCCTAACAAGCATTTGGAAAGCCTCTTTGGCCTCTGATGGGCTAACAGTGACAGAGGAGAGAGAGCAAGGCCCTGAAAATCAGTATTCATGAGGTATGTAAGTTGGATCAGCCTCTATGCCTTATATTGGTACAAATGGAAAGTCTTATGAAATTTTCCAATATATATCCCATGAATTGACCTGATGTTATCATTGTGGTTGGGATTGTCTTAAAAGTTAGAAGATCACAGCTGTCATTTAGATCTCTTATGTCCTAAGTTGTCATATGGACTCTTTGCTTTCCTTCATCCAAAGACCTGCCTTTGGTTTAGATATAATGTTCTGACAACCCTTACTCTATTCAGTGCATAACTTTGATTTATCTTTGGTGGCTTTGCTTCTATTTTATCACATATTCTTGGAGTAGTGCCCATCATATAGTAGATACTTTATAAGATTTGTAGGATGAATGAAACTATTTGCCATTCCTTTTATCTACCAGGTCTTCTTTCTTAAAATGTCCTTTTTCTTTTGATTATACTAATTATGCAGTCCTAACCCCAAAGGAATATAAAAACCCTATTTCTTAGTTTGATTATGAGATGTGAAAGAGGCTGTGGAATGTATCCAAAAATTGGCTCTTTAGCAACACAGCAGAAAGGTCTGGCCATTGCAGCCTTTGAACAGAAAGTGTTTTCCCATCTGAACAGAGCACAATGATTCTACACCATGAAATGTGAGAGCTATAGAAAGAATCCATTCTGTCCTCCCTCTCACCAGTCTTACAGGTTGGGGAAATAGGGAAAGACCTTGGCCCCAATCATCTAGGCAATCAGTGGAAAATGAGGATCAGAAACAGCATCTCCAGCTCCCAGGACAGTGTGCTCTTTCCTGTGCCACCCAGCTTTAAGCTTGAACTACAAAATTTTAGGATCCCTAAAAGTGAATATTGTGAATATCACACAATTGAGAAAAAAATGGTGCTTTAAGATATTACATTAATGGCTTGGCACCTGAAGTTCAGTGGTTAGGGTGCTGGCCACATACGTTGAGGCTGGTGGGTTTGAACCTGGGCCGGGCCTGCTAAACAACAATGACAACTGCAGCAAAAAATAGACAGGCATTGTGGTGGGCACCTGTAGTCCCAGCTACTTGGGAGGCTGAGGTAAGAGAATCACTCAAGCTCGTGAGGTTGCTGTGAGCTGTGACACCACAGCACTCTACCAAGGGTGACATAGTGAGAATGTCACACACACACAAAAAGATATAGCATTAGTATTGACATACCTTTAAAAATATCAATTTTAATGGATATCTCAAAGGCCTTTCATGACATAGACCACAGTATTACCCTGGGCCAGAGGAGTTGTCCAGAAGCTCTCAACATGCAATCATGCAAAATCCTAAACAACATTGGCAGTCTCAGTGTGGTGAACTACCTTGGGCCTTCACCAACACCTTTGCCTTTGGAAGTTCTGATTCTGAGAAGTTTGTCACAGTAAATATAATCTCTGGTCACAATCTAAATAAAAGAACAAAGGATGTTGTCTGGAAAGTAAGAGAATCAATCATCTAACACTAAAACTCAGAAGGGAAGTCACCGTGAAGGTGCTCTTGGCTTCTGACCCCTTTGGGTAGATAGAGGCTTTTTCAAGGGTGGGTGTCAGCTGCATTTCCTGCCCAGTTCCAACATTGTAACCAGTGGCATGCATTGGTGAGGTTGTAGCTGAGTGCCATCTGTAGTAGGAAAGAATTATCACAGAGCAGAACACCACCTCAGAACAGGATATGTCCATGCTGGAGTGTCCTCACTAAGGCCCAGCAGAAGTTACCTCCTTACTGGTGTCTTCATCTTCATTTTGCATTGAGCTAGATGTGCTCATATTGACTCTATCACTAAGGCCTCTAGTGACACTGTCATAGGATGGTGGGAAAGATGTGGCAGATACTGTTGCAGATTTGTCTGGAAGCATACAATTTTCATTTGCCATGAATGCAACAAAGCCTTCATCTGGAAGTGACACAGCTTCCTCCTCAGCTCTGGGCACACCCGGAGGGTTGGACAGTGCCAAGGAGCGGTGCCGAACATAGCTCCTGTAGGCCTTTTGAATGACAGTGGCTGAAATGTCTTCTTGCTTCCACCGGAGGGTGGTTGCGATTGGTTCATAGGATGATTTTGAAAGATTAGTTGCCATAAACTTCTCCTCCATATTTGCTTTCAGAGAATCTAACTCCCCAGATTCTCCTAGCACATTCTTGGTAAAGGCAAAAAGGATGTCTAAACAGTGGATCTTATCTCCAGGGACCAAGGGCAGGTCCATCTGCATTAATATATTCCTATTGGGCTTTGGGATTCTCAGGGGACCAGAGAGAGTATCTGCAAAGTCAGAGAGCGCAGAATAGGTAATAAACTGGGTGGCCTCTGGATCAAATTTCTCCCAGGTCTCATAGAACATGTCAAAGTCGTCCTCATTCAGGGGCTCAGTGCTCTCCTCTGTGGCCACATTGAAGTTCTCCAGAATCACTGCAATGTACATGTTGACCACAATGAGGAAGGAGACAATGATATAGGTGGTGAAGAAGATGATGCCCACAGCTGGGCTCCCACAGTTCCCTCGGGAGCCATTACTGTTGGGCAGATTAGGGTCACAGTAAGGGGGCCCCGTGTTGAGGATGGGGCTGAGGAGCCCATCCCAGCCAGCTGACGTGGTGATCTGAAAAAGGCACAGCATGCTGTTGGCAAAGGTCTGGAAATTGAACATGTCATCAATGCCAGCCTCCTGCCTCACATGGGGAAAGCTGGACATGCCGAAGATGGAGTAGATGAACATGACGAGGAAGAGCAAAAGCCCAATGTTGAAGAGGGCAGGCAGGGACATCATGAGGGCAAAAAGCAGTGTGCGGATGCCCTTGGCCGCTCGAATCAGTCTGAGGATGCGGCCAATTCGGGCCAGGCGGATGACCCGGAAGAGTGTTGGAGAGAAGTAATTTTCAAGTGACTTGAGAATTGCAGAAAACACCAGGCCTTTAAGAGAGGGGAAATTACCTAATTAGTATCTCCAACTATGAGCTCTGACAAACTTGGCTATGATCACACTCCCTCATTTCTGCTTGGTATGGACCTCACTTGGGAACCCATATTCAAGGACTATCCCCTCCAAGCCTGTCATGGTTGCTGGCATAAAGTGGGGGCTCAGTAAACTTCTGTTATCCAAATCCTCTCTCCAAGTAAGTCTTACCCTTCTTCTCATATTCTTATCTTTCTCTCCACCCAGAATATCTTTTCAGTCAACCTCCATGATCAGAACCCTGTCTTCCACATCCTGCAGCACATTCCACCTGCCCACAGTCCTCTGCTTATTTTCATCTGTGACATAGACCCTGCTCTTTTCTGATATTGCTGCCTGTGGGTCATGCCTTTTGCTCTACCCTAGTCCTGTGCTCTGTGATGGCCAGGACCCCCCATGATTCATCTCCCTATCTCCTACTGTGAAGATTGACTCAGTTCCTGGCACATTGTCCCACGGATAATTGTACAGTGCCTGGCATTAATTATAAGGGGGCTTAAGGAGTGGGGTAACTTGCTGACAGCTAAAGCAGAATGGCTTTGAATGGCCAGCTGTCTACATAATAGCTTAATTTGTTTCTTTCATTTCAGTTGTATATGAACTCTATGTTAAGCCCTGAAGAGAGGCTTTTTAATAGAGTCACCTAGTGTCCCTAACCCAACTACAAAAAAGGTTGGGGGGCAGCACCTGTGGCTCAAAGGAGTAGAGCACTAGCCCGATATGCCAGAGGTAGTGGGTTCAAGCCCCAGCCAAAATGCAAAAAAATAAAAAAAAAAAAAGGTTGGAAAGTTGAAGACTATTTATGTCCTCCCATATGACATCTAATTTAAGGAAATTTGAACCTATGTCTTCATGACCTCTGGAGCCCTACTGAGACCAAAGGCCTCCATCAAAGTTGAAGCAAGGATGAGAGAAGTTAGGTGAGGTGTGGGAAGTGTTAGCAAGCTCTTGCTCCTTGCGAGCTTCCCTTGACTCTTCTCCTACCTGTCCTTAGTTGTGTACATATAGATGGTCACACTAATTGAAAGAAGGAAGGAAATGCAGGCTGGGTGCCTGTAATCCTAGCACTCTAGGAGGCTGAGGTGGGAGTATCCCTTGAGCTCAGGAGTTTGAGACCAGCTTGAGCAAGAGAGAGAGACCCCATCTTTACTCAAAACAGAAAAATTAGCTGGGTATTGCAGTGGGTGCTTGTATTTCCAGCAACTTGGGAGGCCGAGGCAGGAGAATCACTTAAGCCAGGAGTTTGAGTTGGCTGCACTAGGTTGACACCAACAGTACTCTGGCCCGGGCAACAGAGTAAGACACTATTTAAAAAATAAAAAATAATAAAATAAAAAAAAACATGAAATAAAAAAGGAAATGGGAAGGAACTTGGGAAAGAATCATAATTTAAGATTGTAAGATTCTTGTGAAAACCCTTCTCTTAGAAGTCCAGTGTAACTGGCACATTTGCAGATAGTGTGAAGCACATTTTGTATCTATTTAACCTGCTAAAATTTTCTGCCAGACAACTGGTCTGCATCTTAATTTAAATTGTCCCAGGATCCTATTTGAAAGGAAAATGAATCCTCATACTGTAACAATTAGATACTCCATGTGTGTCTTGCTGGTGAGAAGGACGAGAGAGAGGCAAGGAAGGAGGGCAGAAAGGTTGACATGTGGGTTCTTTTACTTGCTTTCTAGCTTTCTCTATAAAATAATTTCTGTCTAGTGGAGAGGCAGAATGCTGCATAGGTCACAGGAACTGGTAGTTAAGGTGTCCCCATCATAGAACTAAGTGAAATATACCCCAAAGGGCATATTTTATTTCTATATTACAGATAGATAAGCCAGCTCTCATCTTTAGTATAAAATCAAAATGACTTTTAGAGTTTCTCATTATAGAAGGCAAACAAAACAAAAATATTCCCCCAAACAATCAACCAACCAACAAAAACTCCCATTATGGTAAGTTAAATAAGCCAGACACAGAAGGACAAATTCTCCATGATCCCATCTATGTAAGGAATCTAAAATAGTCAAACTCATAAAAGCAGAGAGTAAAATGGTGGCTTTCAGGAGCTTGGAGGAGTGAAAATCAGGGAGGTATTCATCAAAGGGTACAAAGTTCCCACTATGCAAGATGAATAAGTCCTAGATTATCTACTGTATAACATAGTACCTATAGTTAACAATACTGTGTTGTACACTTAAAAATTTGCCAAGGGAGGGGATGTTATTTTAAGTGTTCTTAGCACTCAATAAACAAATGATAGGGCCTGAGGAAACTTAAAGAGGTGGTGGATATGTTTATAGCACTAATGATAGTGGTGGTTTTATACTTATTTCCAAACTTACCAAGTTGTATACATTAAATAATTACAGCTGTTTACATGTCAATCATATCACAATAAAATTGTTAAAAAAAAAAACAACATAGCAGAGGGTGCTCTGTGGCTCAAAGGAGTAGGACGCTGGCCCCATATGCCAGAGGTGGCGGGTTCAAACTCAGCCCCAGCCAAAAACTGCAAGAAAAAAAAAATAGCAACATCAAAACAAGACAAAAACCTCCTAAATAAATACATGCAATGACCCAAGGCTGTGTTTCAGCACCACGATGGAGAAATTGATTAAAGGCTACAAAATTGTATTCAAATGCTATTGGCTCTTGATAGTAAATCAATGAGAAATTAAATCTATAGCTATGTCCTGATGCAAAAAGTAAGCAGGTTAAAATATAAGCAATCAGGGGCAGCACCTGTGGCTCAATGGCGTAAATATATATATATATTACATATATATATATATACGTATATATATATATATTACATATATATGTAAAAGCAATCAGGATATATTTATAACACAAAGTGAAGCTGGTGAACTGGGATTTGATCTTCATAGGGTCAAACTTCAGCTCAATGACAAGAAATTCAGGAACAGTCACTTGTGTGTTAGTGGGAGGCAGCATTAGATGAACATAATCTGGTCTAACTTCAGCTCTATGAAGTTATAGACTCAACTTTCCATAATTTTCTTAAAAGGATAATAGAGAATAATAGACAGAGAATAATAAACTATGGAATAGAAAAACATCACAACTGTCTAGTTCAGGGGTCCTCAAACTTTTAAACAGAGGGCCAGACCCTGTCCCTCAGACCACTGGAGGACCAGACTGCTGGCCCCAGGATGAGTTGACTGCTAGGCAGGACAGATAGCAGTGGCAAAAACACCTGGTGGGCCGGATAAATGTCCTAGGTGGGCTGCATGTGGCCCTGGGTCATAGTTTGAGGACGCCTGGTCCGCCTGGTCCGGTCTGTTTGATTCACCACCTGTAGCTTAATTCTTTGTCTTTAAGATTAACCACCTGTGGCCTACTTGTGGCCTTAAAGAGTTCCCAAGCAGACAGGAAAGGTGAGATCTCCCTCCCATATCCACCAGATCATATTCCAAGGAGACTGATAAGCCAGTCTCATACAAAAGAGGAACAAAAGGAAAAAGAAACACAGCTGCTTCACAGCTGCCTCCGGCTATCAGATGATAGCAATGCCTTTCCTTCTTTTGGAAAGTAAAATAAATTTTTTCTCGAAACCAGCCTTAATCTTTATGTTCCTACCTTGCCATTTCTAAATGTATAAAGTTTATAAAATAAGGGTAATAACACCTCCTTTCCAGGGCAGCTGTGAAGAGCTGAGCACGGTGCTCAGAAGTCAAAGAATACTCAATTATGGTAGCTCTGCTCCCCACATTAGCCTCTGACTCTATTAGTTTTCTCTGAAAACCACTGTGCCTATAATACTGTGCCTGTCACTCAACGACACCCAGATTGGGCCTTAACGATATTGATCTCTTGACTTTTCTGTCACTCATATTCCCTAACAGGGCAGTTAAACACAAATTTAAATCCGGACCCTAGACTTATGACTTTTTTCCTTTTTTTTTTTTTTTCCCTGGTTTTTGGAGATAGGATCTTGGTCAGTAGCCTGGACTAAAGTGCAGTGGCATCATCACAACTCACTGCAAATTCAAACTCCCAGGTTCACATAATCCTTCTGCCTCTGCCTCCCAAATAGTTGGAACAATAAGTGTGCATCACCACACCTGGCTAATTTTTCTATTTTTTTTTTTTTGGTAAAGAAGGGGTCTCATTCCTACTCAGGTTGGCCTCTAACTTCTGACCTCAAGCCATCCTCCTGCCTCAGCCTCCCAGAGTGTTAGATTTACAGGTGTGAATCCAGCCAAGAATCTTCTTTGAATAATCTCTTCCTACTTTCCTCACTGTGTTGGTAACCTACCTTTTTATTCCAGAACCTATTTTATGTCTCTCTTCACATTGTATCACCCATATCACCCACCCCCTGCTTTCAAAACCATGAAAGTAAGGTCCACTGGAAATTCCATCATCTTAGAGTCTTTGATTTTCAGGAGGAGTGATTGTTCCTTGGCAGCTCTAAGGTTCTGGTTGTGGGATGAGCACACAGTAGGTGCCTGAAAATATTTTCTCACATGGAGAAAATACTTTCTTGTGTGGAGAAGCCAAAGGAACCTCAAGGGAATTTTAGATCTATTGCTCTTGGAGGGCTGCCAATACAGATAACATATATTTTTAAAAGTTTGTTGGTATTCCCCCTTTTTTTTTTTGACACAGTCTCAAGCTGTCACCCAGGGTAGATTGCTGTGGTGTCATAGCTCATGGCAACCTCCAACTCTTCGGCTCAAGCAATCCTCTTGCCTCAGTTTTTCTTTCTTTCTATTTATTTATTTATTTATTTATTTTTAAATTAAATGATAGCTGTGTACATTAATGCAATCATGGGGTACAGTGTGGTGTTTTCATATACAATTTGAAATACTTTCATCAAACTGGTTAACATAGCTTTTATGTCATTTTCTTAGTTATTGTGTTAAGATGTTTATATTCTACTCTCAGAAAGATTCACTTGTACCCTTGAAAGATAAACCATAGAAGTGATCCCTCCAATCACCCTCCTCCCACCCATCCTTACCTTCCCTCCCTCTCCCCCCTCCCCATATTCTTAGGTTATAATTAGGTTATAGCTTTCATATTAAAGCTATAAATTAGTTTCAAAAAGTTTTTCTATTTTTAGTAGAGACAGGGGTCTCGTTTTTGCTCAGGCTGGTCTTGAACTGGTGAGCTCAAGCAGTCCACCCACCTCGGCCTTCCAGAGTGTTAGGATTACAGTTATGAGCCTTTTTGCCTGGCCTATTCCCTTGGTTTTGAAAGAGCAGTCAAAATAACCCTAAGCATAGGCTGGGCTTCCCCACTATGTGTTCCCCACTTACTCGCAATGGAGAGAACCACAACAATGAAGTCAAACACATTCCAGCCATTGGTGAAATAGTAATGCCTCAAGGCAAACATCTTCATGACACACTCGCCCGTGAAGACAGCCACAAAGAACTGGTTGATTTTGCCAAGAACTTTTGTCTTTTCTTCACTCTGCTCATCAGTCTCCACCATCATGGTGATCATGTTGAGGCAGATAAGGACCATGATGACGATGTCGAAAGCTTGTCTGGTCACGATGTCAAAAATGAAGCCCTGGTACTTGTTCTGAGAAAACAAGAGATGAACATGTCAGGGCCTTTGGGCCAACAAAAACCAGGCATCTGGTGGGGCTGGGGACTCTGTGGGTGAGTTTTGTTTCCCTCACATTCCTCTTCCAAAACCTCAGTAGGTAATTGTACATCATTGCCCCAGTTCAAGTTGTTATTACTTTTCCTGGCCCCTCAATGTCATTAGGCACTTTGTTTTTCCTGCTCTGTGGTCATCCCTCCACTTACAATGCCATTCTAGTCCCCTGTCTTGAGTATCTAAATTCTAGTAGATCTGAATAATCCATCTCTCTTATGGTCCAATGACTCCAGGGAGCTTTCCTTAATCTCATTACACCATATTGCTCTGTCCCTTCCTTGGCTCCCATAGCCTTTTCAGTTAGTCTTGAGTTCTAGCATTTCACGTGTGCATCTTTTCCTCTCTCCTAGACAATGAACTCTTTTAGGCCAGAGGCCATGCACTACCCAACTTTGTGCTCCTGTAATGCCCTGTAAAAGTGATTTGAGTCATTTTGTTGAAGTAAAGTCAAGTGCAATGGTGTAACTGATTCCTGAAAATGTTCTTTCTTTATTCCTGGGGCTTTGCAAATGTCTAAGCATATGCAGGCTATAGGCCACAGAGCAATAAGGTCTTGTTAGTTTGTGTTCTTGGAGGGAGGCAGAGTGGCTTGGATAACTAAGAGATCACTTATATCTTGTTAATTTAACAGTGCTTTTAAAAAGCTCCTAGTGTAGCCCTCTTATTCTTTCTGGTACTGATAATATCTTACTGCTCTCTGAGTACTTGATTTCACACCACTCCCCACTTCTCACTTTCTCCTAAACCTCTCTCCTGACTTCTATTGGACTCACCTACCTTGATCTGTACACATCTCCCTCTACTCAAAGGCTGCCCTTTTCCCCTATCCTGTGTACCCCAGGGATAAAGGCTAGGCCTAGGGTCCTCCTTGTTCCCCACTTTTCCTTCCAAACCTTTGTTTCTCCTGTGCCTTAGAAAACCTCTTCCTCCTTTGAAGTGTATGTGATCTAGCTGGTTCAATGTCACCTTCTCAGTGCTGCCACCCTCCTACCTCCTGGCCCATCTTGTTCATTAACAATGAGTGAGGCTTTTGGCCACATTTGCGTACTCTTGGCTTTTATCCCAGATATCTTTAGGGGTTAGGTGGATCACTCTTTGTCTTTTGGTTCTTTAGGAAAATCTCTAATGATCTATTTTTCTTGATTTAAAGTAAAATCATTCAGAACCTCGAGTCCATCCTAGGTCTCTCCCCATTCTCATAGTTAAATTTCTTGAAAGAGTTGTATATAGTCATTGTTTCCCATTCACTCTTCAGCCCACATTAACAGAGCTTTTGCTTCCATCTTGCCATTGGCATGGTTCTCACCAAGATCTGTGGTGGCTTCCATAATGTTAGATCCAAGAACACTTGTCTGACATTGCTTAGCACCCTCCTTCCCTGGAATCTCTCTTTTCTTGTTTTCTCCCCCCATACCTTACTTTCTTGCATCTTTTCTTGCCTTTCATACTCTCTTTTAAAGTCTCCTTTATTGAACTTTTAGATATTAGAACTCTTCAAGGCTTAGTCCTAGGTGCTCATTGCACTTCACTCCATTCTTCATTGGTAATCTCTCTATTCTGGGTGTTAATGTGTGTGTGATTTTGCTGATTATTTGCCCCAGTCACTGGAATCTCTGTGAGGGTAGGCCCCCCTCCCCGCTTTTTGAGACAGGATCTTGCTCTATTGCCTAGGCTGGAGTGCGATGGCATTGTCATAGCTCACTGCGACCTCGAACTCCTGGGCCCAAGCAATCCTCCTTTCTCAGCCATGCAAGCAGCTGGATATACAGGCACATACCACCACACTCACCTAATTTTTCTACTTTTTGTAGAGATGGGGTCTTGGTATGTTGCTCAGGTTGGTCTCAAACTCCTGACCTCAAGTGATCCTTTCACTTTGTCCTCAAAGTGCTAGGATTATAGGTATGATTCACTGCACCTGGCCCACTTTTCTCACCTTCCTCACTGCTCTGGCCCTAATATATTCATAATTGACTTCAAAGATGCCCTGTAAATTGATGAATGAATGGAAGATGGAATTGACAGATTTGAATTAACCACATTCAAATTAAATTTTAAAACTACTCTACTACTTTTGATTAAATCTAATTCTGTACAACAGACACTGAATGTACAGGATATGAAGGCCCCTGCAGGAGTGGCTATGAGAGGGAAAAAGAACATGTGTGGACTCTGCCAGGGAGCTCCTGCAAGCTTCCCAGAAGGCAGAGGGAAGGGAAAATGCTGCAAAGAGGTCTTCCTGCATCTTGTACCATGGTGGGGAGGGGTTGCTACCCTACAAAGAATCAGACACAAGTAGGCCTGGCTCAGTCATAACTGCTGACTCACATCTTTCCTGGGTGGGAGAAGGATTACTGAGCCACTACTGTCTTCCATATCATCACTGAAAATGGTGAAAAAAATAGACATTCACAGTTACATAGCTTCTAATTAAACAGAACAAGTGATAACATTGCTAAGTATCTGGGTGCCAGGTTTGCCTTAGATATTATGACTTTAGGGAATGCAGAACCTTGCTGGCTGCTCTTGGCTTAGCCTGTGGTCAGAGATCAGACTTTTGCAACTCTTGGTGCTCAGAAATGATGAAATGGGTGATAGATGATGTGATATTCCAAAGCCTATTATTCTCCTATGAGATAAAGTATATGAAACCTGCTTATAGTGATTTCTATAGCAAGGAATAAAATAAAATTAAATTTCCCAGTCTTGTGGAATGCTTAGCCTATGTTATGGATGAAATAAGATTTAGAACCTGCATATGCATTCTGAGGTGGTGGAGCAAGATGGGCAAATAGAAACCTCCAGTGACCATCCCTTGGCATGAACACCTAATTCAACAATTACCCTCTCAAGTAAGTACCTTCAGAAAGACCAAAAATTGTGTGAGTGATTATACTATCTGGTTATAACACTATACCAAGGAAAGAGGTACTGAAAAGGGCAGAAAAGACAGTCATGAAATCTGTGTGCCTAGGGGACAGGGAGAGAAAGCGAAGTGATTGTGGAACTTTGTGTTGAAACTCAGGGCCACTCTGGCACAGGGGAACACAGTAAAGAAATGGAATTCTACCTGTGCCCATGGAGGGAGCATTTTGAATAGCCTGGCCAGAGGGAAATCCTCCACTCTGAAGCCTGAATTCCCATGAGTCCCACAAGGAAAACAAGAGTAGCCTGGGGTCTGGATTAAATTCCTAAGGAGTTGGGCCACAAGAGCAGTAGTCCTTGAGCAATTCTTGTGGCTGGGTTGGCTCAGAGCCGATGGGCTTAGGGATATACGTGACCCAGTGAGACACCAGCAGCTGTGGCAAGGCAGTAGCCAGTATCACCCCTCCTGAATTAGAAGCAGTGTGGCTCAGAAAGAGTCTATCACTTGAGGAAAGGCAAGGGAAGAGTTCGGAGAACTTTGTTTTACAATTTGAGTATCAGTTCTGTCACAGTAAAACAAAGTACCATGCACACTCCTGAGGCCCTTGAGTTCAGGCCTTAGCTCCTAGATGGCATTTCTGGACCCATCCTGGGACAGAAGAAAACATGCTGCCTTGAAAAGAAGGACCCAGTTACCACTGCTGACTATAGAGCCCTTGGGGCTTTGCACAAACATCAGAGGTAGCCAGGCAGTAGTTACCACCATCTTTAGGTCAGAATGGGCTGGCTTTAGGTGTGATCTGGCACTGGCTATCATGAGGAAGTGCCCATTTCACTCCTCCCCTAACTCCAGGAGCCCAACACATAGAATGAAGGAAGAGAATGAGAGACTTTTCCTGGCAATCTAGGGAATTCTTCTTTATCTTACCCAAGCTCACCAAGGTAATATCACCAGGAGTTTGCAAGAGTCATAGTATTATTGGGCTTGGGGAACCCACAGTGCCAACATAGTTGCAGTGACTAGAGACTTAGACCACAGCAATTAATTCCATTTGAGTATCTGAAAAGCTTTCTTGAGAAGGATGTGTTTAAAGAAGCCCAGATTGTGAAGATTAAAACAAATACCTAATTCTTCAATGCTTAGACATTGATGAGTATCAAGCATTAATAACATCCAGGAAGACATGACCTCACCAAATGAACTAAATAATTAATAGTGACTAATCCTAGAGTGATGGAGTTAGGTGACCTTTCAGACAAAGAATTCAAAATACCTGTTCTGAAGAAGCTCAACAAACTTTAAGACAACACAGAGAATAAATTCAGAAGCCTATGAGAAATTTAATAAGAGATTGAAACATTTTTTAAAAATCAAGTAGAAATTCTAGATCGTAAGAATTCAATTGGCAAACTAAAAAATGCATCAAGCCCTCTGAATAGCAGAATTGGCCAAGCAGAAGAGAGAATTAGTAAGTTTAAAAACAGGCTATTTAGAAATACATGGAAGATAAAAAGGAAAATTGAAAAAAAATGAAGCATGCCCACAAGATCTAGAAAGTAGCCTCAAAGGAGAAAAATCTAGGAGTTATTTGCCTTAAAGGAGAGGGAGGGAGAGAGAGGGAGAAAGAGAAGGTAGAAACTTTATTGAAAAAAATAATAAAAGAGAACTTTCCAAACTTAGAGAAAGATGTCAATATTCAGGACAGGTAATAGGAAGGTAACATTAATCAAATTTAACCCAAACAAGGCAATCTTAAGGCATTTAATAATCAAATTCCCAAATCTTTGCCAGTGCTCTGCTTGTGTGACCACCTTATCAACTGGCTTTCTTAGGGTTCCCTAAGGGAAGAAGGTAAATTTCCCAGCGCCAATAATCTGGGGGAAAAGGCAGCCAGTTTGGATGCTTCAGTGGGAATGGCAATTTATTTTTTCCTTGGGTTTCTTCTTTACTTCTGGATTTTGAGAGGGAAGATGATGAGGTTTGTCCCCTTGGTGGGTCCCAAGATGTTGTTGCCATATAGTTGTCACCCAGGAGCTAGGATGGACCAAGGACCCCGGGACCTGGAAAGCAGTCTTATACAGTTGTTTGCTGGCCACTGCTTTGCTGGTTTCCCTGTTATCATCCCCAGGACTTCAAAATTTTGTTTAAATGTTGCCACCTGCCTAAGCTATGCTAAATTAGGGAACAAAGGAAAGAGTGTTTACTATGCTTGGACCAGGAGAGAGCCATGAACAGTGGCTAGAACAGATAATTAATTGGTAACACACCTTCCTCCCATCTAAAGGGATGGAAAGTGTCAGGAACAGAGTTGGCTACAAGCTCTCACTCCCCTCCTCATGTGGAGGACCTCTGCTAGTGC